>JAVQKI010371586.1:0-11594 GCA_036025975.1 Nematalosa erebi
AATATTAGTCTCCCCTTTTGTTACATTTTCACTTCTAATGCATAACTGTTATTATTATTTTTTGTTGACGCAGGCAAACACTATCAATTAAATTGTAAATTCTTCTATATTAAGCCAAGTAGAAAAATGAAAAATGCCTCTATGAATCCCTATGAATTTAAGATGAAAGTGTTTTTTAAAATTGAATATGTGAATATGTGAACTACCGAATTGAATTGAGGTGAGAAGCACAATGCCTAATCAGCGCACACTGCCACAGCCCTCCACTTAGGCTATTAGACTTGTCCCATGGCACTGAACTCCATCAGCTTAGCTGCTAGCCTGCCCCACTGCCTGCTGGGTAAAAACACATTAAAAGAGCACTGAGACGTCTCTCAGCCAGCCTGCCTTCAAGAACGCCACTTACTGTGGAAGTCATTTTCATACCTCAATTTCTGCTCTTTCAGGACTGATTGAGTTTTTCCCCGTCTGTCTGGTGTTGGGAGAGAACAGGGCAGATGGTGGCAAGGGCCCAAATGAGTGTGAAGTCATGGCAGGGCTGATGAGGTGAGAGAGAGCTGCAAGGTGAGCTGCTTTCTCTCTCTCTCTCTCTCTTTCTCTCTCTCTCTCTGTCCAGCCTACTGGTCACCAAGGGGAGCCAAGTGTGAACAGACATGTGAAGCTCCAGCTAGGTGAAACAGATTCCATATGTGATGTGCGACAAGCGGAATGTCAGAAAACTGAACATTTTCCAATGGCTCTAGAATTGCTTTATTTCATGTCCAGGCAGACAGGCTATCATAGAAAGTTCTCCATTAGTGGGGCAAGACACTAGAATAGTGGGTAGTTCTATATTGTATGTGAAATATTCACAGTTTTGCTGCCCCTTGCTACTGCTGAGAACAGATAATCAGACCTGGACTGCCGTGCTGCCTCTCCCTGATCCTGGTCTAATTAGAAGACTTTCAGAGGAATGAGAAGTTCACTTTCATTTATGACTGATGTCTAAAATACCCCTGTGCAGCTGTAACAACAGTGTAAACAGCCCTAATGAGCTCGCTTTTTTACCTGCTCCTCTGGACTTGGACCAAAGTTATTTTTGCAATGCCATTAACAAGGGGAGAAAAAAAAAATTCCACTCTGACTTAATTAATGGAAATGCCAAAGTTAATTAATGAAACTGGACGCTCAGCCTCTCCCACTGTACCGTTACTCTGCTGCCTGCAAAAGGCCCCGCTGTACTGGGCAGCTCCCTCTGAAGCTGGCTCTCCTGTCTGGAAACTGGAACAGGCACAAAGGCTTTTGTGGGCTTCATAAGTGGAGAGGCCACTATCATAGCCTCTAGCACACTATAAAATGAGCTTAGACAAGGGCTTTGCCCGTCAGAGGTGCTCGGAGTTTCAATTTGCATCTGTTTTTATTTATGTTTCATGCAGGAGGGCTTTCAGTTTAGTATTATAGCATTGCAATACCTGCTATTATGTCGGAGAAGCACAAAATAGTGTTGCCTGACATACAAGTATACTGTAAAGTACAGTTATTTTATAGTATTTTCAAATCAAGGTTTGAGTCCATTAAGTAATCCATGTGTCAGTCAGATGAAAAGGTAACTGTGTGTAATTCTACATTTATTTTTACCCTTTAAAGTGTTAGTGGCTTAAAACAGCACTCTGAAAAAAACATGCCCAGTGCATTAATGCCACTTCACTCCAACCCGCTCTTAATTTACTGCCTCCGGCTTTTTATTCCAATTGAATATCCGACTACATCACCGTATGCCTCCCATATCACTTACAGCTTTCCGTGTTTAGCCAGGTTCATGCCATTTTGAAAATTATTTATTCATTCAGCACCTCATAAGACTTCAGCCGCACACGGCAGAAAATCGATGAGGTCTAAATAAACTTTGTCATGTTCCCCCCCCCTCTCTCTTCTACTCCCGGCTTGTTGTTTTCCGGCCTGCTAGTGTTAATCATACCGACTGCTGCGGACAGGCAATAAGTTCCCAGACGACTCATGTCTGCCTTTTAATATGGAGCGCTCTCCACCATACAGCTCCCATTAATCACTCATGAGCAGCTAATCATTCCTGCTGTTACTTTTAAGATATTAGGCTCAACTAAAGCCTTTGATAGCGGGCCAAAGTGATATTAGCCGTGCCGCTCTGCAGTAAAAAGTGACAGTCATAACTTTCATGTGAGCATAAAGCTCCAGCATTCAGTGAACCTGCAGCTCTCCTCTGTTATCACCGCTATCAGGAGATGCCACAGATACAGGCCTCTCTGGGGAGAACAGGCATGAATTACAAACACACTACAGAGTAAAACTATAGCGTGTTTGCTTTGAGTTCACCGAGGGATTTCAAGCGCTGGATTCCTGTGAGGATAGGATGGGGTTCAGTGTTCAGTGGGGGAATGTGAGCTCAAAGCTAACCGCTAACTTTCAAGCGCTCCCCTGAAACCGCTTTTGGGTACAACGTCTACATTGTAACAGAATGATTGTGAATGTCACACTAAACACTGCACACAATTATACAAATGAAACCTAATTACATTATTTTAATTATTAGATAGCATAACTGCTTACACTACATTTAGGACTACAGGAGAGTGTGGAGAGTCTTCCCCACTGCTGACTATCTCTCCCCCCATCCCTTGACTCTGACTGCCTCTCCCTCCCTCTCTGGATCGAACTGAGGCTTATTTTCGCTCCCTGCCCTCGGTTAGATAAATGGACTGCCAGTCATGAAGTAGGCCAAGTTTTCCATCACGGTGGCTGGTCTGAGCAGAAGCGTTCCTAAGACAGAATTAAGTTGGTCCACCTGACGCACTCCACTGTAATAAGCCTCTTTCCCCCGCAGGCCCTGCCTGTCACAGGAGAGGAGTCTCCAGCCAGCGCGCTGAACAGTCTACCCTCTGACCCCCCCTCCCCTCCCGGCCCCCACACCCCCACTGGACAGACAGCAGCCTAGCCACCATGTTTTGGGCTAAATACTCTGTATGGCCAAGAAGGCCAGTGTCATTAACCTCTTTCTTTCTCTCTCTCTCTCTCACACACACACACTTACATAGCTCTTATTGCTATTAGCCCTCATTAGGCCGGCCTCTTTATCTCCATGCATAGCACTGAGCGCCGGACACACACCAGGCGTCAGACTCTAGCCGCCTCTCACACACGTGAGTGACTCTGAAAAGGCCGTGCGAGGGTAAAACAGCACCTCGTGCTCTCGGCCGGTTGCCACTTTGTGTTAGGCTGTTTTGGGGTCAGCATGACTGGTTCCTGACTCAAAGACACAGAGCCATGGCTAGACATAGAGAGGAGACCTGATTCAGAGCATCACCCTGCCTGGGATTCCTTATAGTGTGTTGGATTTTTGTTTTCCAATCACCAGCAGTTTTCTGGCTATCACCAGGAATGTAAAAGTTAGTCATCAAGAAACTGCTTTAACAGTAGTGCTTTGGATAAAGTTATTATAATTGATATTGTCAAAACTCAATGTTCAGATGACATTCCTGACATTTCTTACCCTTCCAAACTATCACACACAAATTCAGTCCTCAAAACAGAACTGTCCAACAGCTGTAATTAAAAAGACTTCCCAAGGTGGACAATCAAATGCCATAGTTTCCTGTTTACCAGTTTGATTCGCTCCAAAAGCATAAAACTTCATGACTTACACACCATCACCCCAGCGTAGCCAAGCAAAGACCCATTAGGTTGATTTGATGAAATAAACTTACCAGACACAAACTTTTCAAAATCAACTTTTATTTGTTGAATTGAGATGTTGTCTTCTTAAGACAATGGTTCTTTGTTTCATCTGTAAATCTTTACCATATGCCCAACCAATGAATGGCACCTACTCACACATAAACACATAAGTGCACATACACACACACGCACACGCAGATACACACACACACACAACCACACACACACACACACACACACACACACACACACACACACAGGGAGAGAGCCCTAAAATATGACCCAATCAAGCTGATACAAACATTCATAAAGACAAGCATGTAAACAACACTTATCCCCAGATCAGGCCAGGGGGCAGGCTGGTAAGCAAGCATCTCATCTCCAGAGAATCTGAGCGGAAAAACACCCAAGGGAGCAGCTGGGCAGTGGGTGGCCAGAAAGACAGATGTGTGTCTCCTGCGTGCCATAGGTCAGAGCAGCGTTATTAATCAGATCTTAATCAAGCCCGCAGGAAAGGAGCTGCTTTATGAGGTCTCCCAGCAGGGCCGCCACGCCACCCCAGGGGAGAGTCCAGGGGCCCCAGACGCCCGCGCCAGCACAGGACCCGCCGCCACCCTCATGCCATCTTTATTAACACGCTGAAAGCTGTGTGGCACTCTCACACAGCCTCTGACCGCTGGGCTACGTGTGGTATGTTTCATGTTTTTTTTTTCTTTTTTCACTTTCTTCTCTTTTTCTTTTTTTTTTTGTTCCCTCTCTGTGTAACCCCAGAGTGAAAGAGCGAAGGAGGGAGAGCAGACGGGTGAGAAAGAGGAATAAAGGAACAGTGTTGGAAGAGGAATAATTAACAAATAGATTGCAGATGGCAGAAGCAGATGGTTTCGTTCTGCCTCCTAAAGTGATGGCAGAGGAGAGAGCTGCTACTCGGCTGATGATAATAGATACGGCTGCTCGTCCTAGCAGCCCGCCAGCAGCACAATAGCCTTCTTCAGACTGCCACAGGAGAAAGTCCAACCAGAGCTAGAGAATGGAACAGCAAGAGTGAAAAAAACCCTGATGATTGTCTTTTAAAGTTTGCAACAACAGCTCAGATCAGAGATCACAGCGCGGATGGGGACTGAGATCTTCCTCCCTAGACGGTCTCTGGATCTCAATTAAAGCAGTGAAATGGAAAGGTCAACTCCCACACTGAACAGGACTTCCATTCACACCTGTGAAATGCCATCCACTTCTCCTAGACCTGGGCCATAAATTAAGAATAGAAGATAAAGGAGATTATGGCAGTTTAGGTAGTTTAACAGAAGTTTTTTTAGCTCATAATATTATTACATGAGTCAGTCACTCGCTCACACCAGCACCTTTGATAAAGCAAACATTTCCCCAAAGGCCTGGGAATGTTTCCCAGACTTCCTCTCCACGTGGACCTCATTTGAGCAGCTCTGGGGAAGGCTATCCTTGCTGACATGCGGGGAGAGTGACATGCTAAAAGGCCATCGATTTAAACTCCCGTGATGTGTTCCTGATGCAGCTTGAAAGCGCTGGGACTGACAGATCTGGGGGGGAGGGAATACCCCACCCTCAAAATGTCTGAGAACAGGTCAGATAATGTGAACCAGAGGAAAGGGCTGTACGTGTCAGTCACGAATAAGAGTGTATGTGTGTGTGGGTGTGTATTTTGTTGCATTTGTAAAAACTACCTGTGTGTGTGTATGTGTGTGTGTGTGTGTGATGTCTGAGTGTTGTAGCCTCTGAAGCTTCCTCCAGGTATCACATTTAAATCAGGCCTGTAATGATTGTGCAAGTGTGTGTGTCTAAGAAGGGGTTTTATCCTCAATGAGGGTTTACTGCAAGAGAAAATGTACCTTTAAATGACTCAGTTTCCCCCTCTGCCATGCTGACCCAGCAGTTCCTCCTGTGATTCACAAGACAGCCGAGCAATTTAGCCTAATCCGTATTGACTGCTCCTCAATGACCTCAGTCCGTACATGGCGACTTGGGATTTTCCTCGAGACAGCCAACCTAAACAAGCGATTTAACTTCATTTTTCTGTGTGTGAAGGCGGTGGAGGGAGACCAAAGCTGTGTTGTCTCAGCCCCTGACATGATAAATATGGCCAACAGCAAACCGCGCCAAGTGGGTTTCACAAGGCCAAGGGACGTGTAAGGAGAGGCGCGATGCTTTGCTTATTTTCTCAGGGCGAAAATATTCAAATTGTTAACAAAGATCTCTTATCACTTGTTAACGAGTTAATGGTTTGTTATGCTTCCCAATAATGGAAAAATACACTGTGAGACACGGACTATATAAATCCATCATGGCCGCATGCAAACAGACACGTACACACTTGTTCAGAGAAATGATTAGGAGTTTGCCCAACTCACTAACAAATCTGTCGTTGCCTGCAGGCAAAACAACTCTGCCACCAGTCTGGTCAATGCTGCCTCCTGCTTAATGAATGGTGATGTGCTGCTGAGGTCTCCCTATCTCTCTCTTTCTCACTCTCTCTCTCTTTTTCACTCTCTCTCTCTCTCTCTCTCTCTCTCTCTCTCTTCATGTGAGCCCCATCTCCACCCCACCAGTGCGCAGTCCTCTGGCTGCCCAGGGCATCATCACCCCAAACCCCTTAACCTCCCGCTGATACCCCCCGCTCCCCCCCCCCCGCCGCCGCCGCCGCCGCCGCCGCCGCTGCCCGAGGAGTCAGTGGGGGGGCTGAGCTGAGCTCAGGGCTGTGGGGGTGACAGTGCCCGGGGCAGCCAGACGGGACCCCCAAACAGTCCAGCGCAGAGCTGCCTCAGGGCCTTTGCTGAGGAGCCCCAAGTCAGGCTTCTTCCTGAGGAAGTGCTAATTCTGCTTCCATGCTGAGAACAAACTCAGTGTGTCTGCATTAAGTTCTCCTACTGTAACTGACAGCCCCTCTCTCTCTGGGAGGGAAAGTGGAGAGTGGGGAGGCAGTGAGGTGCAGGAATGGCAGAGGACATGCTTCATTTGGAGCACCGCCTGGCCCGCAAAGCCTGCTGGGAAATAACACAGCTCTTTTGTCCACAAAACCAGTGACACTGTAGTCAACAATACTGGCACAGGCATACTTATAATGTGGCCTGTATGTATCAGTCAGTGTGTGAGTGTGTGTGTGTGTGTGTGTGTGTGTGTATGTGTGTGTGCGTGTGTGTGTGTATGTGTGGGCCACCATATTTGCACAAGTTCTGAAACCAAAATGGTCATACAGTACTGTAAATAGAGGGCAAAGTGGTACAGCTGTGCTGTCATAGAGGTGAGTAATGGAATCCTATATATTCATTATGTTAGATGACACATGCCTGAACACTTACTGCAGACAATATAGAATTCCATAGCATATTGTATATTGTATAGTATATTGTATATTGCATAGTATATTGTATATTGTATAGAAACCCATCACATGCTAGACAATAAGTCTGTTGAAATGCACATGGGTTCAGTGACATTTTGTTCCAAACATACTAACAACACCCCCTTCACCCCCAGCCCGTCCAAATACACGTAAGAGATAATGTCACAGACAGCTCCATTAATTAAGCATTATTTGGACGCTAACCTTTCCGCAGTGTTTGTGAAACAGCCATCCTGCTGACCTTTCTTGGAAAAGACTCCCTTGTTGAAGTTTCATGTTTTTCTGCGAGAGCAATCTTCATTGTGACTCCTTGCCCTGAAGCTGCAGCCTTTCTGCTCCCGTCAGGGGTGTGTGTGTGTGTGTGTGTGTGTGTGTGTGTGTGTGTGTGTGCGTGTGGTGGGGGGGGTTGTGGGTCTTTGTGGCTGAGAGACGTCAGCACTTTGATCACTTTCTCTGCAAGCTCCCTGCATCAACATGAGCAGTGTGCACATGTTTGATTTATGATTAACGCCTTTGAAGAGCAGTGCAGGGGGGGCCTGTACATTTGACTGGCATTGGCCCGCCGTACGCAACGCCTCTTCCACATGCAGCTCAGCCCTCTCCACTTCAGAGGCAGCCGTGGGGCCATGGGACTGCAAAGCTGCAGCTTAGCCCATTCTGTTCCAACGACATGGAAACAAAGAAGGAAGCTCTGGAACAAAGAGCCGGCCTGCTACGTCTCTCCACACCCTCCATCCACAAACAAAGCACTGTTATGAATATATCTGTATTTACAGAGTGCTGTTGCATGCAACAGACGATAAATCAGAGAGATGAAACCAGCCGCAGACGGCAGGGCTCGGGACGACTCCGCTCCCTCGCTCGCTTCAGTGCGGAGCAGAAATAGCTCTTACATTATCTAGCTTAATGCAGCCCTCCGCAAAGAGGCTCTTTTTCCACCGGAGCATAATTCATCATTCCGAGCGCACAGATATTAACGGAACATAAACAAAGTTTGATTGCGAGGTTGATGGAACACACAATACAGTGACCCAGCTCTCGTCACGTGCACACGGAGCAGGGAGACACAGCGACCACAACACGACTGCTGGCCTCTCAGGAGGAAAATATGCCTCCTTTCAAAAGCAGGTAAAAATGGGCAAAGTGTCATCAAGCTACAGTGTGCAGGACATGGCACTGTTCACAAATCAGATGTTGGAGTTGTATGAATGGTATCTTTGAGCAATAAGCCCCAAGAAGTCGCAGGTTCCACTGATTTCAGATCAGCTAAGGGCCGTTGTCAGACACTACTCCTTTACGTGTTCTATAGAATCAGTTGAACCTACCTTTGGAATGGCACAGTAATATAGAGCAAAATATGGTCAACATTAAGGGTTGGATTCATTTTATGATGGCTTCAGACATGATTCAGCTTATCCTTATGAAGTACAGGAACTGTCCGTTTTAGAATCTGTGTTTAATCATAGCGGTCAACAGCGCACTGCCTTTGTGCATCCAGCTTAATCCTGCTCCTCCATGCTGGCGGGGAGCGTTAGTAATGTTAGTAATGCTTGGCATTGCTCACTCATCTATTACTCTGAGTCAGCCACCAACATCAGATTGCTTATCAGTGACAGTGCTGGCCCAAGCCTTATTAAGGCCTGCTTTACAGCTTACACACACAGTTTGGAATGACAGTCAGCTTTGGCTGAAACCAGTTTACAGTCTAAGACAGTCTAGTTTTATGCAAGTGCTCATATTTTTGATCCATCTACAATTGGACTCACGTCAGAGAGTTTATCTCATAATCTTTTGGAATAATGCCTCCTAGTAACAACTCATTGTTTCCACTGAATAAAGTCTCCCCACCTCATCATGCGCCTGAGAAAAGGTTGGTTGTTTGAGATATGCCAGCATAGATGCATCATGAAGATCCCTGATGTCCTCCAAGACAGGATTGTGGGATTGTGGCTTTCTGGAAAGCGAATGCAGACAGAGAAAGAGCTGTTTGAGCACCACAGACACAGCCACTGAAGGGGTGGAGGCCCCTCGCAGTAGACAGGCCCAATGAGGGCCCTCACAGGACTAGGGCAGGTGGAGCTACTGAAGGGGTGGAGGCCCCTCGCAGTAGACAGGCCCAGTGAGGGCCCTCACAGGACTAGGGCAGGTGGAGCCTTACGCCCATGACTCAGTCCCAGCCTTCCTATTTGGCTAGCAGCACCACAGACAGGTAATTCCTGACCTGAAAATGAGATTGAAACAGAAAAGCTCTACTAAACAGAACGGACGGCTCCTGGCGCCATCAGCTCATCACTCTCGCCCCTGCTGACAGTGACTGATGCACTCCAATCTGCTCGGGTATATTTTGGCCACAAGCTGTGTTTTAATACAAAAGGCAAAAAGCTCAACTTGAAATAGACGAATATCGTTTGTCACGAAACGTTCCAAGGCAAGCACTCAAACAAAGACATGAATCCCCCACAGAAAATGAAGCCAAAGATGCGCTTCTCTTTTTTCCATTGTGCGGCCTCAAACACTACTAAAATGTATGCTCTGCAAACACTTGTGCCTGGTATGTTATTACTGGTCAGTGGTGTTCCATGTTCACACCACTGGGATCTCTGTCCAGATGAAATATGCCATAATAGCTCAACAGACTTTTCAGCTCTCAGCTCTTTTTATTTTGCCCACATTTAGTAGTTGGCAAAGGTGGTCTGTGCGTGTCAAGGTGCTTGAGCAAGCGGCTTTGTTTCTTCAAGGTTCGACACATTCGCTCACACTTCCCTGGATGCCCAGAGGAGAGTTTGCTGTTATACCTATCGGAAAACTGTCACCCTGTTTCAGTGCTCGTACATTCCCGGTAGCAGGTGGGGCCTTGTCTTGCATGTCTGGCCAGAGGCTGAACTTGGACCAGAGTGACATTTCCTTTTTAAAACACAACAAAAATGTCAATATGAAGGATGTGGCATTAATGAAAATCTCTTTGACATGAAATAAATAAAATACAGACACCAAAATCTGTCATCATAAATATAAGAACACGTACTTGCTGAAGTGACTATTCTGGGAAAGCGTTTAAATTTCAACAGCTAAACATTACCACAGTCATTGTTTGATTGAACTGTCACGCAGTGTCATTGCATGATTTCAAAATTAATTACTTTCCCACACTTTCCATACTGAACACTGAGGCATATTGAAATGCACAAGAAAAATTCCATATCTCTACAAAAACAAGTAAAGACACTTGGAATTCCAGATAGAAACCAGCACGATCAGGGAACCAACACATTCAGTCTACTTATCTTCACACATGTAAACAAAGATTTCCTGTTTCAAAGCAGTTCAAAGGGGGCCTGGTGAGTGTTCCTGCTTCAGTGTTGCCCTCCTGTTGCTTCCCTGACTCACAGTGACAGGATGTGGGTGTCCCACACTGAGCGACACAACCCAATCCCATTAAAGGACTAATCAGCCCTCCACCAGGACAGTACTCCTCACCCCAGTCAGCCCAAATCAGAGAAGAGGCCCTTTGTGGGGGAGATGATTGGTAGAGCTCTTGCCCACTGCGTCAGCTGGCTTTGATGGTGACAGAAGAGATGGCTGGGAACGGCTAAGACGGGGACCACACCGCGCGGACCGGACCACCTCTCCTGGGGACGGCAATTACCAACGCCCGGCATCCCCGCGGTGTCCTCGCGTGCCGGCCACTCCAGCGGGGCAGCTGATGTGACACTTGAAGCATCTCCTTTAACTGCCATTAAGGCAGTGAGAAGGGCGAACTCAAGCCCAGCGAGATGAGAGAGATGGATAAAGAGCAGCCCCCCCCATCAGTAAACAGATAAATAATCTGAGAGGATCACCCAAGGACTAAGAAAGGCCATGCGAAGGCATGACAAGACTGTGAGTGTGGTAGACCCCAAGCATTCCCCCGGCTCAGCAGCAAACCACACAGGCATGGTTATATTTCGTCTCTCCAGATAACTGATCCATGATTCATGACACTTAAGCGCAAGGATGTTTTATGATGCAAATGATGGGGTGTGGTGTGAGCCCTGTGTCGACGCTGTGAAAAAGCTTGTCCCTGCCAGATCTCCTGCATCTCTCTGAGCCGTTCAAACATTTCTGTTTGATCTGTCAGTCGAGGGAACATACCCAAAGTCCCCCTCCTGTCAGCAGATGACACACATAATTAATGGCCATGTGGGTAATTTGGCATGCTTGGACGCCAAAGTCCTTGAGCTCCTCGGAGACTTGCAGCGTTGGAAGAGAAAGTGCAGTGATCCAAGACGTGTGCAATAATCTGATTAAACTCTTGAGGTCTAGACATGGTTATGATCTTCCCGCATGTTGTGGACTCATGTGAATCATTTGAGTTTGCTGTAATGTAGCATATGTCTACATTTAGGCTGGAGGAACGTAAATCATTGTAGTTTCCACATCACAGCACCAAATAGCCCAAGAGGGAGAGAAAGAGGGAGAGAGAGAGAGAGAGAGAGAGAGAGAGAGAGAGAGAGAGAGAGAGAGAGAGAGGAAAAAGAAAAAAACAGAGATG
>JAVQKI010371874.1:0-19784 GCA_036025975.1 Nematalosa erebi
CCACTGACTGATTCAAGACTTCAGTGCCCCCCCCCCATCTCTCTCCCCATTTCTCACTCTATCTATCTATCTCTCTGTCCATCTTTCTCTCTTTGGAGGTCCCCGGAGCATGAGAGTCAGGGGCGAGAAAGGCAAACTTCCCCTCCAGACAAACACATCCTATTTCTCCATTCTTTTTTTTCCCTTTCTCTTTCTCTTTCTCTCCCCCTCCTACCATCCACCCTCCTCTCTCTCTGCTGAGTTAATAGCAGCCCAGCACGACTTATTGTGCCATGTTTTTTTTTTTTCTGTGAAAAGAGAAGAGAGAGAAAGAAAGCCATAAGGTCATCCTTCACTGTTTCTCTCTCACACAAAACCACAGAGTGCTCATGCAACACACACAAACACACACACACACACAGACACAGAAACGCACACACAAACACACACATACACACACACACAAACACACAAACTAGCAGCTTCAGAGAGAACAGCCTGCGGCAGGCAAGCCCGGAATGTAAATAACACACACACACACACACAAACATAAATGAAAACATTGTGCCCACTTTCGCAACATCTCGATTCCCCACGACAAATGGAGGATAGCGGATTCTCATTTATTGCCGACACCAAAAGGTCGCCGTGCACGGGCCAAACGGTGGCGTTTCCCCCGCCACCTCGCCTTCGACCACATCCCCCTCTGTTCTGTCCAGCGCAAACCCCCAGAAGAACCGCAGCGTCACGGCCACTCTGCAGACAGCAACTTGGCCGACTCAGCAGAGCAACACAAAAAAATCCCTGTGGCGCACCACTGGGGGAAGAAAGCGCACAACATACCACCACAAGGGGCTAGAGTGATGAGACTCCACAGCTCAGCTTCCCTGGTGCCAGTTGTCTCACACACACACACACACACACATGCATGTAAGCTTGCACACAAGAACATGCACACACACCACCACACATATGTACACATGCACACACAAATACTCACACTCACATAAGCAAGTACACATACACATACACATATACATACACACACACACACACACACACACACACACACACAAATACATATACTTACTAAGTAAATACACACCCCGTTGCATGCACATTCACACAAATACAAACACATGGGAACTAACTCCACACAGAGCCACACAGAGTTTTCCTTGCTGGTTTGACAGCAGCCCAATACACACACACTCACACACAGGAATCCTGGCATCCCACACACGCCTGCAGCTCCATCTCAACCACTCCCTGAACCCGCCACTTTTGTTGCCCCAACAGACCGTCACTAAGAATCTCCACCTTCCGGAGGTGCATACTTCACCGCCGACGCTCAGAACACGGGGTGATGAAAAGTTGAGAGCGGAGGAATGGGTGGAACAGACGGACGGATGGAGGGATAGATAGATGGATGGATGGATGGATGGATGGATAGATGGAAGTAGGAAAGTAGAAGGGGTGGGAGATCACTTTTAAGTGCATTAAAAGAATGATCAGAGTGCAGCCAAGGTTTTGCTAATGAGAACCAAAGAGCAGGTTTTAATGGGCAAGAGGTTTTTTCTTTTCTTTTTTTTTTTTCTTTTTCTTTCCTCTGGCAGGCCTCCTGGCTGCCTGTCGAGGCGGAGGTGAAGAGAGCGCCACTAAAACCACTTTTACGGGGGCGACGTAACGGCTGCTGCTGCCGTTGCTGCATGCCATGCCTACTTCACTCACTATGTGGCTTGTAATAATAATAGACAAACTCTGGTTGGAACTTGTGAAAAGAGATTAAAATGGTTTGATCAGCCTTCAGAATGCAATTGTCTTGCAATCACAACTCCAAAAAAAAAAAACAAAAATTCAAATTTCTTTTTATAAATAAATAACAGTCAGCCACAACTGAATATTTCTAGTTGTTTTTCCCTTTTTCCTCTGTCATGCAATGCAAATGAGCAGTGAGAAGCATCAGCACTGTCAGATGTAATAAACCCCTGAGGCGTCCAGCCAGAGGCGTTGATTACACCCCAACAGCCTCAACTACCCCTGGCCTCAGGATAAAGCCCCCCACCCCCTTTAGTCTCTCGACGAACCCTCTCACCCCACCACCGCTGGGGTCATCTTTACAAAGACCTTAACGGCTTCTCCTCAAAAAGCCACCAGACTCATCTCAAAAAGAGGCCCAGGTGCCTCGTTCCCGGAACAATATCCCACCATGCAATAGCACTATACTAAAAAAAAAAAAAAAACACATGGATGTTGCACACGTGTCATGCACACGCTTTAAATGAGACCTGAGGAGAGAAGACAAACAGTCTTTCCTCTCCGGTGAAATAGAAGGGCTTAAAAAACATTTTTTAGAGAAAATGTCAGTGGAATTGACATGGAATATAATCATAGGAGAGGTATATCCCCCCCGCTCATAAGCTCTTGGATTGATGCCATCCGATTGTGTAATGCGGGATATCCTGAGCTCATATCTCACCACTGAACAAAAAAAAAAAAACTGCTACCACATTAGACACTGACCAGGGCTTTCAAAGGGGATAAAGAGCTCTGATGTAATCTAACGAAGTTAGAGAAAAAAAGTGGATAAAATAAAAGAACAACTAATAATGACAGCGTTAGTGTAGTACAATCCAGATGAGGGATATAAGCGTAAAAATATGGCTTGTAGCGAGTCTCCAGACTCTAGGCATTCATGTAGCCCAGCTAAAATTTGCTAATGTTTCCCCCTCAATGGCGTTTGATGTGAGCTCTGAGAATGTTGCTGGATGATTGATGCCTTGTGTGGCAACCCCACTGCTCTACCAGACTCAACCGCCCCCATACCCCCTGCTGCTG
The DNA here is from genome assembly GCA_036025975.1 of Nematalosa erebi. NCBI lineage: Eukaryota > Metazoa > Chordata > Actinopteri > Clupeiformes > Clupeidae > Nematalosa > Nematalosa erebi. The sequence goes on from JAVQKI010371874.1 coordinate 2,818, forward strand.
AGCCCTGCTACACTGCCCCCATCATGCACAGGGGCCTTGGAGCCTACTGGCACTCGCGCACACGCGCGGAGAGATATTTCCTGCCTTATGGCCCATGTCGGACGGATGCTTTCTCACCCTCCTCCACCTCCACCGCCACCTGCACCTCCCCTCTCATACGTGCCCTTGCACAACACAGTTGCCCAGAGACGTTGAGCTGCTGCCAAGACACCTTTGAGAGAAATTGAAGGGGAGGGCACGTCACTGAACACCTTTATTAATACCTCTCTGTCTTCCTTAAGCAGGAACACCTCTTGGTTCATTCTGCAACATGCCATCAAATCGTAAATAAAGTGAGCTATTGGCCCAGATATGCACGTCTGATCGCCACAAAGACGCCAAATGTTTTTAACATTTTAGATGCCACACTGGGATGTGTGTGTGTGAGTGTGGGTGTGGGGGTGTGTTTGGTTTTGGGGGGGGGGGGGGGCGGTGGGCTGGCTGTGGTGGGGGGGACATGATAGGGAATAAATGCAATCAATCTTCGTGCTATTCCATTAGCATAATGAACTATTGTTCCAAATCCCGGGGCAAAATGTGGTTTGTGAATATGAATGGCAATCTGACTACAGAGTGTACTGTATATGTTTGCTTTAATTACAGGCGCTAGGGGGTTGAATGCTGCTTGGCTGTGCTTGCATCTCTTCAACTGACTGATGAGTCCCATCACAGTAAACTATACACAAATCATCACGGAGGGAATGTGTGTGTATATATGTGTGTTCCTGTGTGCATATGTGTGTGTGTGTGTGTGTGTGTGTGTGTGTGTGTGTGTGCGTGTGTGTCACAGGGATAGCTTTGATTTACAGAGAAGCGGTGTCTTTCATGCCAAATGTGTCTCACACACCCACTGAATTAAAACATGGCAAAAAAACAAACCTTCCAACAGCTTCACACAGGGGACTAGCAGCCCATTTCAGTGGATCCATCAGCACACACCGGCATCTCATTAAACAGATTTGGGTTTGTGTCCCCACACCTCCAAAATCTCTCTCTCTCTCTCTCTCTCTCTCTCTCTCTCTCTCTCTCTCTCTCTCACTCTCTTTCTTAAACACACACGCGCGCACGCACACACACACACACACACACACACACACACACACACACACACATATATCTATGTGTGTGGAGCTTTGGCTGATGTGTCTGTGTATATGTGTGTGTGTGTGTGTGTGTGTGTGTGTGTGTGTGTATGTGTGTGTTCTGTGTTCATGCTGCATCTCGTTGCTTATCAGCGCACCTTATCTGGAGAAGAACTCTCCATCTGTCTGCCGGGACGGCACCCCCCCTTCTATGCAAGGACGTTAGGCTGTAAATACATCAATCTGCCACCGTGAAACAGTGTCTTTGAGCGTGAGTGTGTGTATCTGTGTTTGCGCATAATAGAGAGACTGAAAAGAAAGAGGAAGAAAGAAAGAGGCATGACAAAGAGATAAAAAAAGCTTTTTCTCTGAGCGTATGTATATGAGCATGTGTTTGTGTCCTTGTGTACACACACAGCTAGGTTGTGTAAGTGTGTGTACGTGAATACCGTTGAATGAGTGTGTGTGCATGTGTGTGTTGTTGTGTATGTGTGTGTGCTGTGGGGCTGTCTTTGTGTGAGAGCGCGTCCCGTCAGCCCGGGGCAGTGAGGAGGTGAAAGCACCTCATTTTCTGCTCGGCCGCTCTGATTGGATGCCGACGCAGAGTGGGTGCTCCGCGCCGGGCCGGGCCCCGGGGAGGCGTGTGTCGCCACGCCAGCCTGGCACCCGCTGCACGACCAACTGCCAGAGCAGGGGGCATGAAATTAAAGAGAGGGGGGAGAGTGGAGGGAGGTGAAGGGTAGGAGTGTGTGTGTGTGTGTGTGTGTGTGTGTGTGTGTTTGTGTGGGGAGGGGGGATACTGAAGAGGGCCTGTAGCCACACAGACAAAGACTAATAAAGATGCAGGCCACGCGGCTGAACACACTGGATATGGAAGGAGTGGGAGAAAGAGAGTGAAAGCGAGGGAGGCAAAAAGAGATAAAGAGTGAAAGAAATAAGAGGAAGGGAGAGAGAGAAATAGAGAAGTGAGGGAGAGAGGAATGTAAGGGAGAGAGGAAGAGGGAGCAAAAGAGGGAGAGAGGAGGGGGACAGAGAAAAATGGACGTGAAATCTGATATACTCCCCTACCTACACATAAACCAGTTACACAACCAAGAGAAAAATATTCATATATTAATACAAGTGGTCAGAGACAATCTCTTCAAAGACATTATTGAGCTCCAAGGCATTAGGCGATACATCAACGGAGGAAGGAGAGACGTGCCCAGACCCAGCTGATTACAGGACGTCATATCTGGCTATGGCTTAACCTGTATTTGAACCTGCCTGTGCCCTCTTACAGATGTGCCTTCAGAGGATGAGCAGCTGGGTCAGCGCTGACATTTGGGATCCGTTTGCTTTACGGTTCCTGTCCTGGTTGGTGTGTGTGCGTCTGTGTGTGTGTGTGTGTGTGTGTGTGTGAGAGAGCATGAAGAGGCAGCCAGTGTTTCAAATGTCTAATACCTGCAAAGCCCTGACAGGACCCCATAAATCTTGGGTGTTAAGCAAGCTCTGTGGTGTGGCCTGTCCATACGACTGGGACCTGACCCCTCTCAAAGCACCAATCCCAGGAGATAGGCTAGCTCTCCCCCTGACACCGGAGATACAGGGAGGAAACAGTGTCTGTCTTTCCCTTTTTTTATCTTTTCACTTCTTGGGAAAAGTAAGGATGACTGAGAAACACAGACGGAGAGAGAGAGAAAGAGAGAGAGAGAGAGAGAGAGAGAGAGAGAGAGAGAGGGAGAGAGAGATGGAGAGATAGATAGGCTGACAGACGGACAGAGAGAGGCCACTGGAAAGGTTCATGGTGGACACTAAGGGGACGCATCGGGCTCAGGACACCTGGCAACCAAAGACACCTGGCAACCAAAGTCCACACTAATGCAATATCATCTCGTCAGGAAATGTTGGAAGCCTTCGAGGGATTTCTATTTATTTTGCCTTGAGACTTTTACGGCCCCTATCCCAGCGCTGAACAAATGCGCTGCCCTGGCCTCCCCCCCCCCTCTGAATAGCCCTGCAGTGGTGTGCGAATGGGGGGTGTTTACACAGAAAATATCAGTGCCCTCCCAGCCTTGCCAGACACTATAGGCTGTGAATGACCAGGAGACATCCTCTCTCTCTCTCTCTCTCTCTCTCTCGCTCTCTCTCTCTCTCTCTCTCTCACTCTCTGTCTCTCACCCCCCACCATTCCACCTCTTCCAAGCAACCCCCTTGTTTCACATAGCCTCTGACCTCCCAACCTCTGCCATCCCCATGCAAACAGACCTCCAGGAGGTCCTGAAGTGACCAATTCATCTGGGGATCGCTGAAATGGATGAGAATGACATTTCGACCAAGGGCGTGCTTAGTGGTAGAAGGGGAGGTCATCCCTCCCCTACCCATACCGTTCTGGGCCACAGCCTCACAAGACACCATGTCCACATAAGAGTTTTGAGCTTATGATTTAAAATAAATAAATAGGAAGCTGTGGGTGGCTTAAAAAAAAGCAAATATACTGATATCTTGATTTATAGCGTGTTTGTAATGGAAAGCCAGACCCTACAAATCAGGATAATGATTCTTGGTGGCACATGCGCTTTGATGATAGGAGACTAAATGACATAAAAATTGCAGTAAAACATGGAGATACTATCTGACACAGTAGAGCTCTTCACTGAGACATACCAAGAGAGAAAACAGGAAGAGAAAAAAACCTGATGCCATCCTGGAAGGTAAATAAAAGGAAAAGGGGGGCAAGGGTGCTAGGGAGGCTGTGCATGAGAAGACAGACAGACAGAGGATGAGAAAGAAAGCAAAAGGGAGGATGAGAGAGCAAAAAAAGGGAGGATAAGAGCTAGAGAGAGAGAGAGGGAGAGAGAGAGAGTCACAGGCTTGTCTGGAATTCCTTTGTTTCCCCAGGCTAATATTTGCGCATGGATTTTGCTTTTTCCCCTTTTGCGTTCACTGTTTGCAAAGAAGAATGAAAAGACAGATAGCCAATGGGTTACCTAGCAGCATGGGGCCTTGGGAGGAGGGGTGGGGGGTGGGTGGGGTAAGGGATGGGGGGATGGGGGGAGGGGAGGGGAGCTGAGAAGGCTGTGTGGGGCTTTGGGAATCTGTTTGTTAGTCATGGGTGTGGGTCAGCCTCTCATCTCTACTCTGTTACAAAGAAGCTCAGCGATACGTTCCTCATGACACACACTACCAGAGGAAAAAGAGGATAGATCTCTGTAAGAACACTTTGGCATGGAATAGTTTGTATAAAAGCTTTCTACACATCTTTTTCTATAAACACACACAAAAATTACAAAAATTACAAAAATTCCACATTAAAAAAAAAAGGTGGAAATGGTTTTCTAACATTGATTTTTCTCTGCACTGGTTCAGGGCCCTGCCTAACCTCAGCCAGTGTGATCCAGGCCAGCTTTTGACAGAGAGGTGGCAAGGAAAAGCAATTGCCTGGCTGTCGTCTACACCACGGCACAATTACGGCCAATTACCAGCTGCCGTTCGCTCCGGGCCCGGTCTTGGCGCTTTGTGCTAAGTACACATGCTCAGACAATGCCGGGAGAAGGAAAAAAGGTCCGCTTATGCACTCCCAATGGAAAGGTCCCCCATTCCCTCCATGTACTTTATCCGTGTGCACCCACGATCACTATTTTCTCATCTGTTTGTCATTTCCCCCCGTCTGAAAATAAACCTGAGCCATACACAGGCAAGAGGTAAACTATGACATAGGATGTGTATGTTTTTTGAATGAAACCAAACCTATCACAATTTTCTTCTGGTCAATTTCAGATCGAGGCTCACCATTTTGGAAGGCGATACATCATTTTGTTTATGCTGCTGTGAGCGCCCACAACTGACTTTGTACCCATTGGTCAGAAGGACTGGGACTGTCATCCTTCAGTCGGATTGGCTTAGGGTCCTAAAAACAGACAAAAGGAATCATATGCCCCTTATCTGTGCTAGATAATTGAAGGTACTTAATATCCATCTGCCACGTCATCTGCAAGTGCCATTAGGAGCAGAATGAGAGGGGAAAAGTCCGTCCAGCTGCCCGCCAGCTGCTGCAAATTAGGCGAAATGTAAACCGTTTCATTTTGCACCAAAACAGAAATGCCACTCGAGCAAGTAATTGCAATAAAAGTTATGAGCCACACGTGTTACTTAATAATGCCATTTCCACAGCTCAGACACTGGGGGAAGGAGGGTGGGGGGGAGGGGGGTGCTATATTAGACCTGTGGGCAGACTACTTATCGATGGGATGATCAAAGAAACAAAATGTCCATTGGCTTTCAGTGGAAGCATCACACAAACTTCTGTCCTCTGCCTGAGTAGGCAATTATCTAGCTGTCTGACTACTTTCACATCACAATCAATTCCTTCCTATTTCTTGATCTTATTTCTTTATCTATCTTCTGTAGTTTGAACTTTAAATCATGGTCAGAGGCACGAGAGAGAGAGAGAGAGAGAGAGAGAGAGAGAGAGAGAGAGAGAGAGAGAGATAGATAGAGAGAGAGACAGAGAGACAGAGACAGAGAGAGAGATGGAGAGAGCTAGACTGACTAAGTCTACCAGCACCAGCGATGGCCACAGCACACAGCAGTTTCTGCGTCCTACTGGGGTCTGTCTTCCTGGTGAAGACAGCCGAGGGGGCTTCCACCTTCCCAAGCCAGGGTAACGCAATACACCATATTCCCTTTCTCTCTGCTTCTGCTACTCTCTCTCTCTCTATGTCTGCAGCTGAATTCCTCAGGCCCATTACTCCAAACACACGGGCAGATCTCAATTCTAAATATTTAAAGAGACTATTCCTCTGTCTGTAATTAAAAACACCGCCGCCACACCAGCCCCAGCCCCCTCCCTTCCTTCCCAGAGCTTACTTTCCCAAGGCTAATGCCGCTAAAGTGTTTGGAAAAACTTGGCATTTGAAGAACAATAGGTTGTCGGAAAACTCTCCCTCTAGTCGCTGGCCTCTTTTTGACTCTGCAGACATGGAAAACAGAATCAATCCGGTCGAATGTTTGCACAGAAGAAAGGGCAAGGTTTGTCTGGGCGAGACGCAATCATAACCCGTCACGCTCACCAGTATAGGTAATATTTTTGAAAATGCACAGAGCCAACACAATGAGTCACCATGACTCAAAAAGCACAAACAAACAGGAAAAAAACCCAGCCCATGTCAGGGCGTGCAGAAAGGCAGAGACAAAAATCCACACTCACTCCCATGTTTCACCTCAGTAAAAGAAAAAAAAAGTCTACTACTCTGTTTGCTGTGCTGAGCAGAGTAATGCTTTTCACCATACCAAAATATGGCACCATGGAATGCCATAGGTGAAATGTAGGACAAGGGAGAGAGAATGAAAGGAAGAATGAAAGAGGGAGAAAGAGAGGGAGGGAGAGACATAGAAAAGAGAAAGAGTGAGAGAAATAGAGAGTGTGATAGAGAGAGAAAGAGACCAGGAATCAATCAGGGATGTGTACACAGTCAAGTTACTATTTCACCGCTCTGCTACGCGTGTATTCCCTCTCAAATAGGCACTTCTCACACTGCAGTGTGGGTCTGTGGAGAGCTGCTCTGATTTTAAACATCATTTATTTATCCGCCGGGCTCCCTTGCCCCCCGATGTGGATGCATTCTGAGTGACAGAAACTCAAGTGTTTCTTTTTCCACGCACCACCGATCAACCTCATTCCCCGCGCCCTGTTCCATTTCCTCTGTCGCGCAGCCCGCTTTGCTGGATCGATGATGTGCTTTGTCACCCAAAGTGCATTTAGTTGGTAAAAGACAGTGAGAGACAGAGAATGAGAGAGAGCAGGAGAAGAGAGAGAGAGTGAGAGAGAGAGTGTGTGTGTGTGTGTCTGTAAGTGAAAGAGAGAGAGAGAGAAGGAGGCAGAGAGAGAGAGAGAGAGAGAGAGAGAGAGAGAGAGAGAGAGAGAATGAGAGGCGCGACACTCAATGAATTTTCATAAACTGAGTGAGGCTCCCATGAATAAATGATCAGATTTGCCCCCTCGTGCACAGATCTGTCAGTCCCTCATTATCTGAGCCAGGAGGATGGGCGTTTTTGCACCACTTTGATTTGACTGTGATTCTTAACAGTGTGCAAGGGCAAAAAAAAAAAAAAAATTAAACAATAAAATTGTTCCTGTTAATATGGAAAAGGCACACAGATGTATAATGCAAGACCTGAATTACAGCGACATGAATGAATCATGGCACGATTCAAGGAGATCAGAGTTACTTGTGTCGGTGAAGGACAGGTGTTTTGCCAATTCTGGCAACGCCGGAGTACACACTACATCCACACTGTGGAAAACTGGGATATGCTTGGGCATGCGATCAAGAGGCATCCAAAATTAATCACGGCCTCAATGAATATTTAACATTCTTCTGCTCTCCATATCTCATTACCAGACAACATGAGCAATAGTTTAAGACCTAATTTACCTTCACCGCAAAAAGATGATTACTGAATGAGTAAACTGCTCCGTGTTTATTTATTTTATCTCCCTTCCTCAAAGAGAAAGCAGTGGTCGTAGTGGTTTCCTGCTGCTAAATCTAGTCGCTGTGCTACAGGGATGGCATTTGATGACACACACTCCATCACTGGAGACAGTCGGGAGGCCCCCAGTGATAAAGGGTCTAGAAATTTGAGCAGAGGCGAGTAAAAGGGGGATGTGTGGGTGGGTTACTAAGAGTGGAGACCCTAAAGGTCTTCCTCTGACTCCACGTGTGTGTGTGTGAGTGTGTGTGTTTGTGTGTGTGTGTTTTGGTTACGAGTCACAAGAAAAAAAGCCGAGACCAGTGATTCACTCACACCTGTGTAGTCTGCATGCGGGCGGTCCGTAATTAAGTCATCGCCGCTTGCTAATGACATTAATAAAGATGCAGGGCCCCACTAAAGGGCTTCCTCCACATGGACTCTACATGAACCATGGGATTTAATTGCCGGCCAATTGCATGGCAGAGAACAAAACAGAAAAAGTTCAAACCCTTGCAGATTCTGAGTTTCAAACACCGCAAATCTCATAGGTGCACCACACCACTATTGAGTGCCCCGGAAAAAGATACAGCCTTGCCTGTTGGCAAAATGTGTCGCACAATTCCTAATCCACCCACATGTAATCCCATTACGATAAATTTAATATTCAACAAACATAAATTACAAATGCAGAGAAAGATAAAACCCCAGCACGGTTACAATGGTGTGACATCCCACTGTAAAAACAACCACATAATTATATCCCTGCTTCTCTATAAAGGGTGTATATTATCAGCCATGCTTAATCAAGGCGAGAGCTGCACAACAATTAACTTGAAGCCCGAAGCTCTCTGAGAGCTGCTGATGCCTACAATTACCAGATAAACTTGTGATGGGGCTGCCTGAGCTCTTCTATGGATTGCCATGCTTTGGTGTATGGAATGGGAGAGCTGAACTGAAGAGGAGAGACTTCCAGAGCTCTTTGCCAATGTTAGTTTAATGGGTAGATCATTTCACAAAAGATGGCATTGTAGGTTCTTCTCTCTTTTTTCCTGTTTTTCAAATCTCGTCTCAGCGGCCGTTAGTAAACCTGAGTGCTCAGAGCCCTAGAACAATGGTGAGATTTTGTATGTGTGTGTGTGTGTTTGTGTGTCTGTGAAAACCCACTCCAGGACCCTTGAAGTGAGGCACGGCAGGCAGACAGACAGGCAGGCCTTACGATTGCGGATTGGAATTCAGCCATGCTCACAAAGAGGCTTTTCCCCTCCCTAGCGCTTGGCCGTAATCACTTCTCCGTGAGGGGCAGTGCAATCTTCCCCCAATAGGGGCTGCCTGTTACCCATGATCCTTTGCAACCAACACATCTTGTAAAAAAAAAAAAGGGGGGGCAGACTTCGTTTTGGCTCCTGTCAAGTCAGAGGGCACTGCTGCAGTGTGCACACATGTTTATGTATACACATCTCCCTCTCCCTACCTTGTCCGGAGATTGACAGTTCATTGCCTGCCTCCTTCGACGGGCTTCCAAAAGGGGACCCCCAGGCCTAGAAAAGTCTAATAAATGACAGAGGAGGTTCTGGCGACGCCCTTCCCCATTGTACCATCTTTATCACGACTGACCCAAAACGAAATACCCAGGCCCCCCATCTCCTTGGCGACTGCGCGAGGCCCCGGCTGTCGCCTAGCGACCGGGAACAATGGGTCCCTGGGAAAGCGCATGCCTTGTGCAAAGGGCAGCCCTTTCACTTCGGCAGGGGAGGGAGCGAAGCGCTGGCCTGGCATCGGGAGAGGGTGGGGAGGGAAGGGTGGAGGAGGTGGTTGTGGTGGGGCTGACGGAAAGGTTGTTAGGACATCTTCCCCGCGCCACAGAGGTCCCTCTAAAACATGCCCCCTTGGACCTGCTTCTAGAGGTTATTCATCCTGCCACCCGCCCTACTCCCCAACCCCCACTCCAGGTTAGGCTTCTCATCTCCGCCTGCTCCATCAACACCCGTCACCAAGAGGCGTCTCTACTTGGAACAGATGTGCACGACAACGTGAGAAAATTAAACATCAAGCAATTACATGCGGTTAGGGCACAATAACACGATACTGTCTAAACCATACGTCAAGATAAACAAGGAAAACACAAAAAGGGAAGGTTTACAACAAAGGTTTATTGCAACCATTTTTTCTCGCAGTGTTGGATAAAGATGCGGAAAAAAACATTAGCATTACAATTCATGGTTTCATATCAAGAAATCTAGCCCATTGACCATCTCATTCTGGCACATGAAATCAATTCGACTTCACTGAAAAATATATGGAGTCTTGTAAAGCCGACCCCTCTAATCCAACTGTCTGCATGTATAAATCACGATTCGGACTATGGCTGAGTCCTATTCCAAATAACTATAAAGCGACTCTAACAGAGATGAAGTGCCATGCGGTGCTCCTTAAATTGAAACATCAGAACACTGGGCTTACTATTGAAGGCGATTCCTTACACCAGAACGGAGGGCCCCCCACCACAAGGGCCTGTCAGGCTTACACACTAAAGAGCATTGCTCCACGCTGGCTTAGGAGCCAGACAACTCACTCCACTGAAATAAAGTCATAGCCTGAGATGTGGTGCTGGAGTAGGAATCCTCCCCCCACTCATTTTGAACCATTTAGTGTTGCAAGGGGATTAAAAAGAAAAAAAACACACACACTAGTCCAAAAAAAGAAATAAGAAAAAGATTGAGACTTGTTTTCCTTTGATTATTTGAATAATTTACAAACTAGTCTTCTTGAGACGTCCCATACAGAGCCTGGTGTGTGTATACTGTTGGAAACTGTAGATACAGTCTCTGTCTCTCTTTTTTTCCAATCTTCACAGACACTGCTAAAAAAAGAAATAACCGCGTGACGCTGAACAAGACCAAAAGAGTGTCTCTAAGCACAATTCAAACAAACCGTATTGTCCATAGTTTCCATAGCAACCATCAGATATTAGAGAGAGACAAAAGAGTAGTAAAGATTTGAGACACAGACAATGCATTAGAAAAGGAGAGGAAAAAGTCTTAGTAAATAAAGAGTAATCTTTTAAACGTCTTGGCACACAACATCCACTTCTCACTCTGAGGCTTTCTGTGAATACAAATTACCGACAAGAAATTAGAGTTTACTCAGCTACTAAGGCTAATTAACTGGTGTACGCACTGTTGCATGAAGGTGAACAAGGCTGGGTTAAGCGCATAAGGTACTGGTGGACGAAGGGCAGTTTGAAAGGTTTAGCAAGTGCTAAGGAAGTGTTTCGGTTGGCGGAGGTCAGTTGGTTAGCATTTTCATGTGAAAAGTCTTTGTTGGGCCTGAAAGGCTGCTTTTCTTCTAACGGTAACTTTATTGACTGTAACCTCCTCATATCCCCCTGAAGACTTAAAGCCACATCCAGTGTGGAGCCAGACAGTGAGGGAAAGCAGAGCCTGGTGGGGCCACGCCAAGGATTTAGCCTTACATGGAAAAGAATCAGCTAAGGTGGCTGTATTAGCGCGCCCCTGCCTATCTGCCTCACATCTCACCCTGTCTGCGAGCAGCCCTTCCCTGGTTATTCATTGCCGGTCATTCCGCACCAGGTTGCCAAAGAGACACGTTGTAAAGTCGTCTGTCCCATAATTCAAACCAAACAGGATTCACGCTGAGAAGTCAGCTCTACGCTCCACAACAAATGGAGAGTCTTTCATATTTGTGCAAAAACCACAAAGACTTTAGCATATTTGCACTAGGCTCCCACTGAAACCAGCAGGAAATGGATTTGACTGTAATCCAGGTATAAATGTGTCTCTAGGATGACAACCACTTTTGTGCGACCATTTATGGCAGGACGCCGCTGTCTGTGCTCTTTGTCAATGAACTGAACCCTGAGGATTTTCAGGAGGAGGTTTTCCCCTGTCCTCCTGAGCGTGCCAGCCGTAACAGGAGGGGAAACCGGGTCTGTCAACTCAAGCTAAGCCAAACCCCTTAATCCCCTTTCGAACATGAGTGATTAAGGTATCAAATAGCAAGCTGTTTAACTGTGTATATCGCAGGGTGTTAAGCATTCAGGGATTGAATAGCACGCACCTCAGAGGTGTGAAGATTGGAGAGGTAATAGTAATGGGTGCTTTTAATCATAGAGAGTGTGTGCGTTGCTTCTTTCTGGCCCTGCTCTGGAACTTGCTCCTCCAACACTAATGAGGCGCTGAGTGTAGCAATACTCCCAGGCCACCACCTCTGTGTTCGCCAGGAGGAGGGAGGCGGCGCTGTCTCGGACTGCCCTGCCAGGGTTGTCGTGGTCAAGGAATACCCCTCGACGCAAGAACAAGCCCTGATAAAAAAAAGTGCTGGCACCGCCGACAGTGCTTTGTTGCAGGCGCCTTCACACCAGGCTTCCCTTCCACAAAGAGAGACCACTGCCGCTTTCAAACATTCCACTGTCCAGCACTCGGCAGGAGCCACTCCTGTTTGGCAAGGGCCAGCCTATGGGACCTTGGCGGTTCCCCTCTGTCTGTGCCTGCTAGGTCCTTCCCCAGTGGGCCCCGGCTCCATCGCTCTGGAACTCATCTCCCGACGCCAGTGGGGCTTGTCTCCTGCTCCGCACCGAGTCCAGCTCGGGGAGGTAGAGAGGGAGGGAAGGAGCGACGGAAGGAGGGAGGGAGGGAAGAGTCTGCGCTGTTTGTTTAGGCAGTTGCTTTACGGTTTGTTGACACACTCAGCAAATGGAGGGGAAAGCTAATGACATCTCCCCTTCTGTGCTTTGTGGCCTGCGGAACCCTCACCCGCAGAGAGGTCCAGGCCAAACCATTTTCTCTCCGCTCAAACCACACCGCACCTTAAATATCACTCTACTGCTTTTCCTCTTCCTCAAGTCTTTTTCTCTCTCCCTCTCCCTGTCTCTCTCTCTCTCTGTCGCTCTCTCTCTCCGTCTCTCTCTCTCTCTCACTCTGTCCTTCTCTTCCTCTATGAGACAGAGTGTGCAGTGCTGGAATGTCCCCATTCTACAGTCCCACAGAAAAACATGCTGCATTGGACACCGCTGCCATTGCTGGCAGTTGCAGAGTCAAACAAGGACACGTACAACAGCAGCAGTGAGTGGATTTAAGTAGACTCTGAGACATAGACACAGATACTAACGACAAAACAAAATAAATAAAAGACAATTTTCAGTATAAATAAACAAGATGGCAAGTCGATGAAGTGACAGACTAAGCTCTCTCCAAGCCCAGGTTCAGGGGTGGGTGGGTGGGGGGGTTTGGTGCGATCAATGATCCCTCCCCAAATTTCCACATTAAAGGGGAAGCTTTAGAAAAGTGAGTCCCTGAATCTGGCCCCTTCAGAAGCTAATAAAGAAGGGTGCCCAGCTTGTTCTTGGACCCATCTCTCTCTCTCTCTCTCTCTCTCTCTCTCTCTCTCTATTTCTCTGGCAGAAGGGAAGAGGAGTTAAGGGGGAGGCGAGCAAGTGCAGCTCTTATCATGTCTCTTCTATTTCATCCTCATGGGGCCCCGGCGTCACACAGGCATCCCACAGACTGGACCCTTTGAAGTGCAAATGGAGGTGCCCCCACGTTCACAGGGAGCCAGATGAAAATGTGCCAGTTTCAAAAGCCTCACAGAGAAAGGATCCCCACTCTGTATCTCTTCTGACTCTTTCTCTCTCTCCCCCTTACTCTACCTCCCTCTCTCATTCTCACCTTTCTCTACATCCCATTCTCCACAAAATACATTATTGCCCATCTCTCTCTCTCTCTCTCTCTCTCTCTCTCTCTCTTCTCATACCTTTCTTACCATTCCATTCAAACTACACTGTTACTTCTCTCCTTTCCTTCCCTCCCTCTCTCTCTCCTATCTTTCTCTCCTCTGCCGAATGTTGAAAGGATTTCTCTCTGCCTGTGTGAGAGTGACAGTCCCCTGCTGCCTGGAATGGCGTTTCCTTTCCATTTACAATCTGTGGCTCAGGTGTGAGCCCACGCTGCTCCCATCTTGGTCTCCTTCACAAGGAAAGCGCTGGCTCACAGTGGGGGCCTGACAGCAAGATCAGACCATCCGACAGGGTACACACGCCTTCTAGAAACACGAAACAGGGGAACCGGTCAATCTCCCCTGCTCCCTCTCTCTCTTTTTTTTTTTTTACTTTTTCTTCCTCTATTTCTTTCCCCGTCTTTTTTTTTATCATTATTTGTTTCATATATGTAGCTATTTTAAATCAGACGGAACCCCTGGTGATACAGGCTGGCTGAAATCTAATTCCAACCATGACTGCCCCTGCTCACTCAACACAGTCCATCTCAAACTGAGATTCTGTGTTCGGAAAAAAGAAAGTTTCATTTTTCCCGGGAGTCTCCTTTGAAAGCCCCCGGACATGGTCTCTGGGAGTGGCTGGAGAAACCAACTTTACTCTGGAGCACGGCCCGGGCAGGCAGCATGAACGGGGGCAGTGTGTCTGCCCCAGGGGTGTAGCTCTCTCGTTCTCCACCCCAGTGTCCTACACAGTGACTCAGGGAGATTGCTGGCTGATAGGATATGCAGGATTTAGAGATCGCAGACAAGTCATGGGTATAGAGGCTGCTAAGACTGTCAAGTGTGTGTGTGTGTGTGTGTGTGTGTGTTAATACTGCAGCCCCCTCCATCTTCCAGCACAGGGGAAAAAGCAAACAGTGGGGAAGGGAAAATCGATTCCTTCCTCCATGTGTTATCTTTTCTACCCTCGACAGGGACGACTCTCTCGCTCTCCCTCTTTCTGTCCCCCCCCCTCATCCCACCCCACCCCAGCTCTGCGCTGATGGAAGCTGGCCCGTGGCTCTTTTCTCTCTCCTGGAGAGAGGATAATGAGATCAGAGACCCATGCGGCAGCCCAGCAGGTGGGACAGAAACTGTCAGGCCCAATGCTTTGAGCAGATAAGCAAGACAGCGCAACCGAGTGAGAGAGTGCAGGGAGAGGCATCAGATCGGGGGGAGGGTTCTGAAGTGTATGTGTGTGTGTGTGTGCATGTGTGTGTAATTGTGTCAGGGCCTTTGCTGCGATCCCAGTGCATCTGCGGAACACAGAGTGATCAATAGCTTAGTGCCCACATGCCTGGTTCCAAAAAAGAGAGTAAGCAATGATCAGTGGCCGAGATCTAATGCCTTCACACAGAGTGCAGGCCCATTTGATGGGTGGAAATCAAGGGGATCAGGATAGGGAATAGGAGAGTGCGAGGGGAGGTTGGTTGCTTTTCCATTAACTGGCTTCAGAGACTAAATGGCATGGGGGAGGATTGATTGCAGTGGCATCCTGCAGCTTAAACTTAATTGGACAGCCCTCATGCAAGCAAGCAGAGAAGCGTCAGATGTTTCATCCACAGATGTAAACTCAAATACAGCAAACTGAACAGTGACTTGGATATTTATGTGGAAAGGGAGAAATAGGATTCCCCCCCCCCTCCCCCGCCTGTATTATTCTAAGCTACAGCTAAGTAAATGGATGGAGTGAAAAATAGACTCAAATGTGCAGATAACAAGGTTTTGGGGCCTCCACACAAGCTCAAATACAAACCACAAGTAACCTCAACGTGAAACCCTCAACCCTCTTGCTCCCCCAACAAGAGCCAGATTGTCTGCACAGAACAAACATGCGTATTCTGCGTAGATTTGCTCAGCACTTTTGGCAATATGACACAAACTGGGCCAACAAGATTTTTCCTTTTCTATTTCATAAAAGGGCATAGTGGCCTAAATGATCATAATCAGAACAAGGAGCCAGTCATTCCTAACAGGCTGGAAAAAGCGTCTTGTAAGACACACACCTCCAACACACACACACACACAGACACATACACACACATTGCCTTCACCTGCCCACATGGCCAGCCTCCCACATAGCTTATGAAAAGAGAGAGTTTCTATTTTTTAAAGGGCCAGAGTGCAAGGGTTGGGATGGGATGGCTTTCCGTTGGGCCTGTCAATGGACTGTAGAAATCTCTTCAGTGAGCATTACAGTACAACACCACGGTTCCACACCCTGTTTAACCACACCAAAATAGCTCATGCAAATAGAATACACATCAAAGCATGCATTGGGCAGGTGTGGATTGGATGCCTTTGCAGTCTGTCTGTCTGACCGGCAGTGAACTTTTGACTTTGTCAGGCATACAGACACACAAACAGAGAGGCGGGCATGGGACACTCACGGCAGTGAGACAACTGGCCCCTCTCAGGAAGTGAGCTCACGGGGACAAGCAGTCATGCTCCCGCTCAGGTAGACTTTATGTGCAGCCGGAGGCTATGCTTACAAGCACTTCCGCAGGAACAAAAGAAAGGAGGAGGTTAGGGGGGTTCAAAGACTGGATTGACTCTAGAACAACAAACAAAACAAAGCAAACAAAAAGAATGCAGGAGCCAGAAGACAAAAAACAAAACCTGCTGGGTGGGTGGGGGGCAAGAAGAGAGAGAGAGAGAGAGAGAGAGAGAGAGAGAGAGAGACTAAGAGTGAGAGAAAGAGTGACTCTTCTCTCCACAGGAAGCCAAGGCTCTGCTTGTGAGCCCGTAATTACAGCAGGAGATTACAGACACGATGGCATCAGCTTCAGGGGCTGCCGCTACCGCACTGAGCCGAGTCTCTGACTGCCTGCTTTCTGTCCTGAGCCATACATACACACACAAAAACACACACACACACACACACACACTCCTGACAAAGTCCTCTACTTCAGCTCACCCCCTTTGCTAACGTACACACACCCCCACACCTCAATTTGGGTTGCGTCCCGGGTTTTAAGGGAGGATGCAGAGATGGGGGGTTTTAAGGGGAAGAGGGGTGTCGAAAGGCTAACAGAGACCTGCTGTTAGGCTGAGCTGAGCTGAGAGCCTATGTGTTTGTACTGTATGTGTGTGTATGCGTGTGCGTGTGTGGGCCATGTTTGTTAGTTTACATGTGTAGGAAAACACAGAGAGACATGGGAAAAAAGGGGGCCGAGGGTAAGTGGAAGCAGCGGCTTCTCCTCGGGGCGGTGTTTACACTAAGGGAGGACCATTGTTTGGGTCTCCCTCCAGGGCCCCACACCCACCTGCATTCCCTCCAGTCCACTGCCAGGGCTGGTAGAGGATGGGCCTGGCCACAACATGCGTGGTGGTTCTCTAAAGCCTCAGAGTGACAAAGAGCAGATTTCTGTTCACAGTAACACTCCTGGCTTTTACCTCGAAATAATAATGGAGGGGGTTTTAAGGCATGTAGACTGAGAGGTTGAAAGCAGATGATGGATGTGTCGGGCTGGCCGTTTTGAAAGACTCGTGTAAGGGGGGGGGGGGGGGGGGGGGGGGGGGGGGGGGGGGGGGGGGGGGGGGGGGGGGGGGGGGGGGGGGGGGGGGGCGGGGGCGGGGCGGGGGCCGGGGGTCTCTCCCTCCCTCTCTTTGCTAGACATTATA
>JAVQKI010371941.1:0-13148 GCA_036025975.1 Nematalosa erebi
AGTATTGTATAACACTCCTGGCTAGTTGAGAAATCTGGGCTTAAATGCTTTGCCAGCAGAAGGCTTAACCATAGCAGCAGACCTAAGCCCACTTCTCACAATGGAATTTCTATCCAGGTCTCTACACATTCAATGGAGTATTGTTAATCCATTTTTGCAAGAATATTCCCATGTTGTCCTAGGTGTGCATGCATTTGTTTGTAAGTACATACATGACTGACTGTGTGTGTGTGTGTGTGTGTGTGTGTGTGTTTATATGTAGGCTATCAATGAACATTTGGTGCATAGCTTTTGTGCCTTTTGTCTTGAAGGCCAGCTCACCATGGCATCCAGTTTCGGGTTGTAAGGTGTGTCGCCCATGATGTCATCCTCTGGAGGTGTGATGCGTAGGAACTCCAGGTGGTCTGGCCTGGTGGCTCGACAGAGAGCTTCATGGGAAATGGAGTCATCGCCATCCAGCATCCAAATGTCATCTTGCCTCAGGAGGGCTTCCTCTGTAGACACACACACACACATACACACACAGCAAATATTACACACAAGAAAAAGCCAGTCATAAAAATTCATAGAAATCATCTGGGCATTGAGAACCAGGTCACACACAGAAACCTTATCTGCGTGGCTAAGGAAGGGCAGGGATGCTATTTATAGCCTGTCCTCTCCCCTCTTTGGAGCCAGCCACAGATCTAGCTTCAGCAGAAAACAACTGGACTCGACGGGACAGAAACACTCCCCCATGCATCTTCAGTCCAACAGGCACAGGCCTGCAAACAGAGTCAACCCAGTATGGATTTACGTCCATGGAGTCCAAAACATTCATCACAGACATATCAGGGAACTGAGCCATAGACCACTCCAATTATTGTAAAAAACTGCCATTAAAAAAAAGACGTTGCCATGGATCCAAGACGGGAGAAAATACCAATAACCTCAGGAGAGGTATAGCAGTCTCTCTCTCTCTTTCTCTCTCTCTCTCTCTCTCACTCCCACACACACACACACACACACACACACACACACACACATCCAAACCCATTTGTGTGTGAAACTACTACTTGTGAGAGAAAACATCTTTCTTGATGTGTCACTTTGAATAAAGTGCTATAAAGTATGCAAAGCATATTAGAGTTGCAGAGCTCAGTGTGCAAGCATGCTTTCCCCTCTGCACTGCACTGAGGTCAGTGTCTTGTGAGTGAATGAATATTTCAGAGGTCTCTTCTGTGTCTAGGTTATGGTATAAGCTGTGCTGGTGGAGCAGTCAGTCAGTGTGCGAGAGAGGAGGCAGGACTCTTACTGGGCTCCCCTTCCTCTAGTCCACATCACATGACATTACCTTCAAATGCCTGGCACTCTACCTCTTCTCTGCGCTCGTGACACTGGACTGCTCACAGCTCAGTTGAAGCGTTTGCGCACACACACACACACACACACACACACACACACTCTCTCTCTTTCTCTAACACACCCACACATAGACACACATGTATGCACACGTGCCACTGTAGGTGGGGGTGGACAAGCTAAACAAACATAAATATTTCAGCTCAACACAACCACACAGAAATATCAGTGAGAGTTTCACTTCACATTGTACTTGCTGACTTTTACACACAAGCATCAATCTCTAAGAATCTCACACACTCACTCACACACACACACACACACACAAACACATACTCTCTCTCTCTCTCTCTCTCTCACACACACACACACACACACACACACACACACACACAAACACACATACACAAAAAAACACACAGCATTGTACATTATGCCTGCATGTCCTTATTTATGCGAGATAGACCACTTCCTCTCCTACACAGGAGTATCATAGGCCTATTCTCCCCATCACTGAAATAACATGGAACACCATCAGAGTGCGGCCCCTCTGTCCTGGTAAATGAGATCCATCCATCCATCCAAGAGTGTTCTCATGCAGTTCCAGAGGAGCACAGCTAACCTGAGGGGATGGAGGTCTGGTCTCCATCTAAACATACATCCCAGGTCAGAATGAGATCAAATCAGGCAATTTGACTGCACATATGAGCTTAAACCAACATAGGGCCTCTGTGTGTGTGTGTGTGTGTGTGTGTGTGTCTGTGAATGAGTAAAATCTGAGCCTTAGTCTGTGTCCTGTAGCCCTTAGATACACAGTGATTCTGTGTTGGCCACTCACATGATTCACTCACAATTGATTCTACTGCTTATCCCTTTCATATACAATCCATCCCATAATTAGCAGCAGTTAGCATAATGAACAATCGAAGTCAATAATTGTAGGGATCTATGAGACTAGGTCCTTAGGAGTGTGTGTGTGTGTGTGTGTGTGTGTCCCTATCATTGTGTCTACACTGTGTCCCCGGCCTACTAAACGAATCAGATGGCTGTTTGTTGTGTAAACACAGAGGCCGGGGTCAGGGCAGCGAGACGTGCTCTTATTTCTGAGAACAGAGAGAGTGGCGGCTCCTGTGGCTGCTGACGTGTGTGAGGCAGCGCTAGCGGCGGAGAGAGGGACAGCAGAGGGCCAGGCGGGGTCATTTGGCTTCATCATGATAATGCATTAGCCCTGGGTGACGGGCAGCAGCGGCAGCAGTCCAGACCTGAAACGCTGACTGGGGCTTGGAGATCCTGGAAAGGGTCCAAAAGTAAAGCAGCCTCATTCCGGGCACAATATATTCTACACTTTCAAGTTTCATTCCCTCGTTCTCTCTTCCTCTGTTCCGTGTTCCTCTCTAAAACCGTACCCTTTCAGTAACCCTGCTTCCTAATGTAACCGCCATGCAGATGTTCTGTTAGATAATGAGGACAGCATGCTACAAGCTATGATAACAGCTCAGTGTCTCTTTGCCAATTATGCTGAACCGAGGTAGAGCTGAGAAGTTATGGCTGAATGATTCTCAGGTCCTCTGTCAGCCATTCCCTCCAGCTACTGGCATGAAACACTACCTACCAATGCAGGAGACTGAACTCTGGTCAGCACTTGGCATCTTTAGAAGGTATGGACGCTACTGCAATCACTGCTGCAATGCAGTAACATACGGCACAAACTGTCTCTCTGGTCTAGTGCGAATGTGATCAATTGCATCCACCGATTTGCATTCCGATTCGCAGTTTGCCATGCCATAAAGGACTATACATGTAACTAGCTCAATCATTCTTCCTCAATCGTGGAACACTACCTGGCCCATAAATCTCATTTAATTAATACCAGATTGTTTTTCTCTTGGGCACAAGTGTAGTGCCTGGTTCAAAACAATAAAACAATTGCCAGACAGACAATGTTAAAATGGACTGCACAACAGACTTCAAAATTGTAAAGTAAGTGATTAACTACATCTGCAACATGATAGTGACTGTTCTTGTACTCAAAGTCCAGTAATGGCTTGAAGGTCTAATTAGCAAATCTGAGCTTCCAGCGCAAGTCAAACCCCTATGACGCACACACAAGCATACGGTGTGCCATACTGCCCCCAAGTGGTGAGCAACAGGTGTTTTTTGCATGACCAGATCAGCATTTCTAAATCCTGTACCTAATTCCTAATAGGATTTGTTTACTAGAGTTGATTAACCAGCCTTTACTTTATCACAAACAATCTCATTCTTGCATATCTGTGCAATGCTGGGGCAACTTAGAAAAATCTGAGCAAGTTTTACACACAAAACTAGGCCTGTGAAGGGCATAATGAAGACATGTGATGGAATATTAATCAGCGAAGCGCTGTTTGCTGTTCCTAGAGCAGTAGGCCGGGAGGAAGGTCTTGGTCTCATCCTCAGACGAGCTCAGCTCTATCTCTGGCATCAGGATCACTGGCATGTCCTGGGGGAAGCCTGGGACCAGGACAGCTAGCTGAGGTGCAGTCTGGAGAGGATGCTATCTGTGCAGGGAGAACAGTCTCTCTTGGCACACCTTTTAAAACGCTGCTTTATCTTCAGTACGGTGTCCTTAAAGCATCAAAAAGGAGGAAATAAAGGAGGCACAAAGAGCTAATGTATAAACATGAGTTCAGGAGTGCAATCCTTGCACTGAAAACAAGACAATAAAACAGCTGGTCTGTATTAATTATGGATGAGAGTATGCGTGTGTGTGTCTCCACATGTGTCTGTGTGTGTGCGCGTGTTTGTGTGTCCACACGTGTATGTGTGTGTGTGTTCCTGTGAGGTGAATCACTCATGCTTGAGGAGAGTGTGTGTGAATGGCCACGTGCAGTGGGGAAGGGAGCTGCTGGGAGGCAGAGTGTGTGGTGCTGACTAGAGGAGTGGGCTAACACACTAAAGCTCTTTACATGCCCAGCATTTAAAGGAATCAAAGTGTTTCAATTCTCATTAGAGATAAAGGAGAGGGTCTAACCCACTAGGATGCATTCACACACACACACACACACACACACACACACACACACACACACACACACACCGACACACACACACACGGACACACATCCTAATACATGCAATTCAAGTTCATTTTTCCCTCCATCTTTCTCTCTCTGTCTTTCACATGTTTGTACACACAGGCACGATATAAATACGTACACACCGGGGCACTGCAGACATAAACACATATAGACTCAGACTCACACACACACACACACACATAAGTTATGCAGGGGTGAGAGAGAGTTCAGCCGGGAAAATAGAAAAAAAAAAAAACCTATCTACTCTGTGTGTGTAAGTGTGTGTGTGTGTGTGTGTGTGTTATTGTGTGTGAGAGAGCGCCGTGTAAGGCTGACTAAATTACCATCCTTCATTAGAATCAGCCAGATATGCATCAAAGCTTCAGGATGCCCCCACCAGGAGCATGTGAGAGATGAGGCTGGCCAGCTGCCTCGCGGCCTCAGCTGAACCCGCCCCTCCCCTCTCCGCCCCTCCCCTCTCCTCCCCTCCCCTCTCCTCTCCTCCCGACAGCCCCACCAACAACACAGGCCCAGGTGATACATCACATACTGCAATATACCAAGACAATGCATCACCTGCTTCAATGTATCTATATGCCATGTTTTACATATTTGTTAATAAAAGACAAATAGATCAAATAACTTGACTGCAATTGCTAATATAAATAAATATAAGGCCAACTTAAACAAACATGCAAATTAGACTCTATCTGTTTGCTGCCCGGGGGGCAGCTTCAGCTGAAGAAACAAAACAGAAACAGATGAGAGAACACAAAAGGAGAATTGTCCACCTGTGTTAAGAATCTCTCATTGGGACTTGTCTGTAAGGTGGCCGTAGGTAATACGCTATTGTTGGGGAAGACTGTACTTAGTTTATTCCCAAATATTTGGGGTTTTGAGTTCATTACTACTGCACACAACAGCTCAGCTGGATTAGTCAGATTTGGCTGTTCCACTTGATTATGTTACAAATTATCCACAACACTGAACAAGCTTATAAAAGTAATAATCCTGTCAAGCTACCCATAGCTGAAATCTGCCAACAAGTCTAGAATAGTATTCAACAATTTTGCACCCCCGCCCCCCCAAAGTGCTTCTCTATTCAGGCATCACTCATAAACCTACACGTCAGCCCTCATCACCATGCCTGCGTACCAATGATGAGCTCTACAATCTCAACACCTGGACACAGGCACACCTGAACAAACACAGTTCCCCAATGTCCGTGTACTTCCTTGATCCACTGCCACCCTTATGGTAAGAGGAAAACGCTTTCTGGAAGTCAGTGCAATGATTCTGAGAATTAGCATGAATCCCACTGACATTCAATTATGCTGACTGACAAAACATGTACATACACATGAATACTGTCTACCTCTCTTTTTGTTGCCAGTGGGATAAACCGTGCTCAATAGATGCCTTTGGGAGGCGTTTAAGGAGAGCAGAGTGACCTGGGGTCTGCATAAGCACCCTGGGAGAACTCATAACCTAGACGCACCTCTCGCGCTGACAGACAGGTCCATAAGGTGAGGATCAGTTAACATGAGTGTGTGATGCAAACATGACAGGCCGTGTGTGTGTGTGTGTGTGTGTGTGTGTGTGTGTGTGTGTGTGTGTTAGCCATTTGTGCCTATGGAGTGTGGAGTGTCAGTGAGTGAGAGAAAGTAACAGAGGAAAATGGAGAAAATCAGAAGGGACTGTGATCTGGACGGAGGAGAAGAAGAGAGAGAGATGAAATAGAAAGAATCAGGACATGGAAAGAGAAGAGGTGTTGGAGCGGGCAGAGGTTAATGGAACAGCACTTGTTCTGGGGCACACACAGGAGGAGAAGAGAAAAGAACAGAAGAGAAGAGAAGAGAGGGAGAGGAGAGGAGGAGTGAGGCGAGATGAGAGGGCAGTACCTGTGGCTCCTGCAGCTGACAGCTGTGGTCATCATGTCAGTGCTGATGTATGAGCTCTGAGTGGCTCATCTTTAAACTGAGGGGGCACGAGCAAAGTGGCCTCTGTGTGTGTGTGTGTGTGTGTGTGTGTGTGTGTGTGTGTGTGTGTGAGAGAAAGAGAGAGAGAGAGAGAGAGAGAGAGAGAGAGAGAGAGAGAGAGAGAGTTGTTAACAGAGAAGGGGGGACGGGGAGGTGCAAAGAGGGAGAGTTGTTAACAAAGTTAACAACTATTTGATTTTCTTGTATACAAGGATATAAAATTGATTAAATTCAATTATTGTAGGCTAGTTCCTCCGTTTATCAGCCTGGCCACTGACTACAGTCTACGAGATTCATAGTCGTGCAAGTCCACATAAAACCACCAGAGGTCAGTGTCTTTATAATCATGGGCTTATGCGCCAGCACGTCCCCTTGATGCGCTCTCTCCTTGCTTCGTGGCTGTTTACAACTGTTCGCTCAGCGTCAACACTAATGTGCGCCGTTAGAGGCTAGTCATCTAGGGCGCAATGATTTACTTTAAACGTGTAGCAGAAAAATTTTGGACAGAGTATAAAAGACCTACGGCTTGCGACTTCCAGTTCTCTGAATGAGACAAAGGTGAGCGCTCTTTCTCTTACTTAGCGTTATACTGCATTTAACTAGCTATATTAGAAGATTCACGACTTGCTAACGGGCTAACCAGTGTTATAACCATGGTTGATAACAAACAACTAGCAAGCTAGCTAGCTGTCTATCTGACAGGTCTAGTACCTGGGATCCCAAGAGCAAAGAATACCAACCCCAGGTAACACAACACAGAGAGATGCTGTGAATTACATGTTATATATTCAATAACGTTTCATATGTTAATTTATCCATTTGTTAGCATTTACAGATATTTAGCATGGAAACACTTTTTCGGCTAAAAATAAAGCTATGTAGCATGCTAGTGTAACGTTGCAGCTGCCCATTGACCTAGATTGTCTGTCAGCCTCGTCTTAATGTTAGCCACACATTTTAGTTGGGCTTTTAATAACGTATTCCCTAAGACAACCCTATAATCCGAGCATGGGTCCTGTTAACGCTTAAGGTTAACACCAACGTTAGTGGTCACGTTCCCGTCAGATATGTGCTAAAATCAATGCTGGTTTCTGACAGTGACTTGAAGTTCTAAACCAAACATTCTGAAATGTTTACTCTGAATTGTAATAATAAGATGGGAAATCAAGCCCTTTTTACACTAAACGAATACGCTTTGTAAGCATTTGCATCACTGAAACGTTTTTGTAAAAACGTTAAATTGGTTGCCAAATACCGATGGATCAGCATCCAGTAGATATTAGAATCATGTCGGGCTAGCATGGCCCATCACGTCACGAGATTGCACAATTATTTTTGTATTGGGTGAATTATTAGGATATATGGCTAGTTTCTGTCAGGAGAAGTTTGTCTTTGTTGTGGGCAGCATCGTAACAAGCCACATTGGTGTCCCTGTCTTCCTTGGTGAGCTGTCTCGGTGGTAATCCCATTGGGCTGGGCTGTTGAGCGTATCAGCAATATCATTTGGTCAAGGCGTGTCCTCTGACTAACTGGCTGCTGATACTGATTATAACGATCCCAAATGCCAAGACCCGTGAGGAAGGAATGAGCTCATTCAGACAGTGTGCCTTTTCGGTCACACGGAGGGTGACTCCGCTGGATAACAGGGCAACAGAAATTGAAGTCTGTCAGTGGCGAAAGCTCCTCTGTAATGAAATTGGAGAACTTTCGAAACCCTGAGTTTACTTTCGTCCATTGCTCGTCTGTACTTGCTTCCTCTCCCTAAAGACTGTCACAAGATTGCACCCATGGCCCATTTGGATTTATCTTCCTTTCTTTTTTAATCAGGGGACGCTGTCTTGACGGTTGTTGCACTTGTTTCATCAGAAATTGAACTTCTTACACACATGAAGCAGGGACGGGATGTGTTGCTCAATGTCCTGCAAAGCTCTTTATTACCAAAAAGGCAGTTCTAAGGCAACTCTGTGAGACTGCTGCTTACAAAGCCCCCTTTTGCTCTTTTGGGCACATACATTGAATTGTCCTGATAAGAGTGGCTCCTTGGCCTAGGGCACAGCTATCTCCGGTGTTCTGAAGGTAGGTTTATAATAGCATTTCTTTTTCGAAATAGGACTGTCTATTTTGAAGTGTGGGATAAAGTATCACTGAAGTGTAAGGGGAATAAGGGAAGCATATTTCTGGCAGGGCCTAGAAACCAGGCTGTGAGGCTTACATAATGGCACTAAATAAGCAGGTTAATATTACTATGTCCTCTGTGCATCTAGGACACAGAGTATGTGGTGGCTAGCTTCAAGCTAATTACCCCTCTTGACTAACTGCCAGAGTCTGTAAGAATCATACTTTTGCTGCAGCTCTTGTGATTAAAGTGTGTTGCTTTGGGACAAGGGATTGGACCTCTCTAGACAAAAACTGTAAGTGCCTGAGCAAGCACTTAGAATATTAAGCGATTTACTTCAGAAAGGTTCTGTTCCATTTGTGCTTCATCAACCAACTATGTATCAGTGAGGAGCTTGGGAGTAAGTGATAGTTTAATTTGTTTCCTTTGAAGTTCCTTCCTATCCTGGGAACAGCTTCTTTTGTCAGACAAATAAATATGCAGACATGGACAACACTAAGCCTATGTTAAAGCTTGTGACTTCCCTCACAGTCCTGTTTGCTTATAAAATTACTTACTGTACAACGAGATAGGTGGACTTGATAAGCAACATTAACACGTTTGTTGGCGCATAGATATTTGCATATTAGAGTCATTGAGCAAACAGCTTCAGATGTAATGTGTTGTCAGTAGCTCTGTTTCCTGTTCATTGAACTCTCCGCTTTGTTGGTGTCTCTCTCTACCAGTGGAACGTCCACAGTAAATAACTGCTGTCGTTGTCCGTGTCTGCCAGTGGACCTCCAGCAGTGAATTACTGTTCACATTGATCACTGTCTCTGTCCTCCTCCTCTTTGCACCCCACCCCCCCGCCCCCCCTTCTCTTCCCTGCGCAGTCAGAGTGAAGGCGACATGGCCGGCTCGCAGCCGAGCATCCGGCGCTGGACGACGAAGCACGTGGCACGCTGGTTGCGTGAGGAGGGCTTCTGCGACTACGTGGACCTGCTGTGCAATAAGCACCGGCTGGACGGCCTGAGCCTGCTGACGCTGAGCGAGTACGACCTCCGCTCGCCGCCGCTGGAGCTGCAGGTACTTGGCGACATCAAACGGCTTATGGTGTCGCTGCGTCGCCTGCAGAAGCAGCATGCCGACGTGCTCGAGGAGCTGGGTCTCAGCTGCGACGGACACTCGCCCATGGGCGGTGGGAGCGGTGACTGGCTCTGCAACGGTGACGCCGGGCGTGACTACGAAGGCTCGCTGGGGAACGGGGGCGGCGGTTTGGATCATCAGTACCACCAGTGTCACCAGTACAGCAATGGAAAGCACAAGCAGCAGACAAGGCGGCTGGACCCTGAGTACTGGAAGACCATTGTCAGCTCAGTCTACGTGATGTTCGTGTTTGGGTTCACCTCCTTCGTCATGGTGATCGTACATGAGCGTGTGCCAGACATGCGCACATACCCTCCTCTTCCTGACATCTTCCTGGACAGGTAAGGGATAATGGCGACTGACACACCTATGCCAGTCCACAAGTTTGCACGTGTCCTTCTTGTATGTTGACACACACGACTCTAGACGGGTGTAGTCAGAGTGTTGCGACAACGCCTAACTGTCTGTGTGAACTTGTCACACCACAATTGTGTTTTTAAAATGTCATACATGTCATTGAATGAGTCATGTCCATCATGCAGAAACACATTTTGGCCTCTTGTTTACTTTAAACTTGCTACTTCTGATGACTTCAGCAAGTACTATTAACTAACTACTTCAAATATTCCAAAGTTGCGGTAAAAAAAAAAAAAAAAAAAATAGAAATTGGTGTTATTCTGTGCCTCCCATATTTCTCTACAATTTATAACTTTGGATCAGAATTAGTGCCTGGGCTCTTTGCTAGAAGTCTGTGGTATATTGTAAAAGCACTTCACAATGCTCATTTTTATGCTATTACCACAACCAAAAACAAACAAAAGAACATTTTGGCTGCAGTTTTTAATTCCTGATGTACCCTTGAGCAAGGTACGTAACCCTAAGCTGCTCTAGGGGAGGTTGGCCCTGAAGTAATTGATAGTTGAAAAACGTGAGTTACTTTGGATAAAAGTGTCTGCTAAATGCATACGTAAGTAGAAATGACATCAGTAAACCAGAATGAACCAGTGTCTGAGTCACAATTTCTCTGCTGAGTCCCTAAGCCCGGAACCCCTAGACTCTGGCCTGAATCAGCCCCATGACTGACAGATTCATGTACAGTAAGGTAAAGCAATACTATGCAGCTTTTGGTGTAAAAGTAGTGGACCAGCAACCTAGAAAGCACACAGAGTCTTATAGGCACTGTTAGAAGATGCTAACTGGTGTTTGATGGCGATACAGTCAGTTTGTTTCACTTTATGTCGTTTTATTTTAAGTATACCCTGGATGGCTGGTGGGAATAACACTTGTGTTTATCCATCCTTCATATGACTATATGCCATCTACATGAACTTGAAGATTGTTCCAGAACAAAGAGTTTCTGATAAAAAGGATACCTCAAATAGCGGTGAAAAGTTACATAGTGTTGCCATAAGCGTTTGAGAGCTCAGGACTTGGGGTTAGGAAGGGCAATGGGATCCAGTCAAGGACTGGGCAGAAGGTCGGATATGTAATGGTGAGGGTCCTGTCGATGATTGTTTGCCCAAATATAAGCGGCATGTGCAGCTCCCCCAATATCAGTGGACCTCTGCTGGCTCTTTAGTCAGCTGATTCAGTGTCGTAGGCAGTTCTTAGAAGTCGGCTCAGTGTGTGCACACTATAACTTAGACCAAAACTGTTGTGTCTTCCATCTATCACCATGACGTCCATCAGCTTGTGTAAGACATTGCTGCAGTGGTTATGACACGCTGATCAAGGTCAGGCTGAACTACTGATAAGCATTAAAAAATAAATAAATAAAAAATCATGTAAATTCACAGCATCTGGTCTTAAGAGGATTAAAGGCCTCACACTCTCTCTCTCTCACTCTCTCTCTATCTGTCTCTCTCGCTGACTCCATAGCGTGCCGAGAATCCCGTGGGCCTTTGCCATGGCCGAGGCGTGTGGGGTGATCCTGTGCAACATTTGGCTGTTGGTTCTACTTCTGCATAAGCACAGGTAGGTCTGTTTAACCCTGTGGTGCGCCATCACCTCCACTGAAGCACTACAAGCAGATGCTAGAAGATGCCCATCATCAGGGGTCAAAATGAACTGCTTAAAGTGCGATTATCTCCCAGCCACTGATGTCCACAGACATTAAAAACTAAATCATTATGCTTTATCTGAAATCTTCAGGCCAGCTACAAAATTTACCAGAATTTGGCTGATGGCTGGTACTAATAATAATACTAATACTAATTAAAAATAAGTTAAATAAAAAAATACTATTACTAATTATAACCCTGCCCTAACCCTAACCCTGCCCTAACCCTAACCCTGCCCATCATCCATAAAGATTTTCTCTGGACTGAAGGTACACATACCCATCTGTGTACCCCCCGAGTAGGGAAACCCATTTTCATGGATGGAATTGTGAATGATATGGCATACAAGCTGATGGAGGAGAGATTATTTCTTCTGTGGGAGATTAAATGGTGTTGAAATGTGTATGTGAACGTTTGTTTTTTTCCTTTTTGCTTAGTCAGGACTGGTATGTTCTTGGATGTCTCTAGCCAGTATTGTGAAAACAGTCTCAAGTGTATTCAGCACACAAATGTCGGAGCCTTACAAAGTTATAAAGTATGACAAATGTTATTGGTCAAAGTGTACACAGGGGAGATTCCACACTTAGCTGGCTTGTACTTTGTGGATTATATTGATGCATATCAATAAAGAATGCAGACACTTTATGCTCTTGAAAAACATGGCCCTGCTTGAAGCTTAGGTGGCTCTTAATGGTAGATAATTGCATTGTTGGCCATGTACTGTAGTTATGAGTGAGGTTGCAGTTAAGTGTTGCCATGGAGGTATTACGTAGACCTAGAGAGAGTAACAAAGTGCCGCCCCTATTAATCTGAGCCTGTGCAATGGGTAGCTAAGGTGGTAGCCAAGGAAGTACCAGACTGACCGCCTACTTCCACTTAGAGATACAGAGAAATTATTTCTTCTTTCGCAGAAAAAATGATGTCACATGCCTGTTGCTCAATATGGTGGCGTAATTATATCATTTGAAATGCAACTCTGCTATGTAAGAAGGGGTCAATCAAGTATGGGACAATAGGCATTAAGCCTTAACCCAAATCTTGGCAATTAGTGTCCTTTTATGCTATCTGTCCTAATATAGCATATAACATATACGCCTGCATTATAAAGCTTGCTCTGTACACTACTACCTATCCCCTTGTGATCGTAGCCTACTGTTTTTAAACCAGCAACCATTTTCTTTCAGATCATTCCTGTGTGAACATACATAAAAAATACGGCTCCATGATGTGCTGTAGTCAAGGCTGTACCTGTATACCTGTACTTGTACAGTTGTAGGTCGTGGTTGGCTGGCCTATTTTGGTTTATAAGTTTGTTTCGACCATAAACAAAATTGATATGGGAACAGAGGTGTAAAAGTACAAGCATGTATTTATTCTACCTGTGCACTCAACATTGGTGATTTCACTACACATAATTTCCTGATTAGTAATTGAGGTTACTACATTGAATTTGCAAATCTTCATCTCAGGT
>JAVQKI010371986.1:0-12898 GCA_036025975.1 Nematalosa erebi
CCTTACAGCTAGATATCAAGGTTGTATAAGCTATGTGAAATTATGTAATTATCAGTGACTAACTTTTTTTACTAACATTATATGCACATGGATAGCATAAATAACATTTTACCATCCTATAGTAATGGATAAAATATAAGTAATCAATAAAAATCTTGGCAAAACCCCACGGTAGCGCACTACCTTCCCTAGATTAGTCTTCAAATAGCCCCAGCTAAACATTTACTGTAGCCTTGCATTTTGAATCCAGAACTGCAGCATCATCTGAGGGCATTGCTTGCTTTTTGTTCCTATTTTTCAGTGCCAGCGCCTTTCCCAATATTTCACTGTTGGTATGAGCAGCACATTCTCTCTCACTAGGCACGCTCATTTTTTTCAGTGTTTTTCCACAGGCTTGACCTGAAATGACTGCCAAAGTAGTGATTTTTCTTAAAACAAGATTTTGCAGTGCAGTATTGCCTCTCCCTTCTCAACAGACCCTGGAACCGTTATTAAAACAACAGGCTGCCAGTGTGCTGTGACATCTGACTGGAGGTTAATCTGTTCGCTTTTGTCTCCCCCGACGCAAGCCAAACGGAATGCTCTCTCCGCATACAGGCAGTGCAATTAAAAGCCCAAATCCCTTTGCTTTTTTGCATTGGAGAAAAAAAAATGGGCCAAAAAAAGAAATATCCCTCCCTTCTGACATTTTCTCGTTTGATCTCCCCGACCCTTACCTCGGAATGACAGCAGCTAAAAGCATGAGACAGTCACAGTGGTTGTGTGGTCTGTGCCTTCTGTCTCACTGGTCACCCTTGCCAACAGCAGTCTATATTAGCAGTCTAAACGATCCCATGAACCCAGTCTTCTCATCCTGCAGATAAAGTAATTACAGAAGGAATTGTATATTTGTGTATGTATGTGTTTATTTTATGTGTTTGTTAATTTCTGCTCCATAGAAAATATTTAATAATTTATATTTATATGAGCCATGCACGGACAAGGGTTGTTGTTGTGGATGAAGTTTTTTTTTTTTTTTTTTCCATTCTTTTTTTTTTATCTATTCGTGTCTGAAAGGATTTAGTTGGTAGATTGCTGGAGTAAAGTTGTGGCATACATGACTGATGCGTCACCGTCGTTGCCACCCAACGAGCACTATATTTCAAAGTAGCCCATTTCCATTATCTGCGCAGCATTTCAGGAAGGATGGATTATCAATGTTTTTGCTGTCTCCCTCTCTCTCTCTCTCTCTCTCTCTCTCTCTCTCTCTCTCTCTCTCTCTCTCTCTTTCCCCATCTCCATTTCCTTGTCCCTTTCTTCATTCCAGCCCCTGGCAGGAGGAGGGAGATAAAGCAAGCCCACAATAAAGAGTAGTAGTCGCCACAGCTGCGAAGATAAGGCGTGCTCAGAAATCCCTTCCCTACCCCACCCCCATCCCCCATCCCATCTCTGGGTATCTGTTGTGCGTCTGCGTGTTACCCACTATACCCCTCCACCCCCCAAAAAAAACAATCCCCACTCACACGGACACCCACACACACACCCCTACACACACACACACACACACACACAAACACACACATCACACACATCACACGCACACACCTCTTTTTGTCACCCAGCCCCTCTAGCCCACCTTGGATCTGAGCATCCACTAATCCTTTTTTTTTCTGGGCATCCCATGCTCCCAGTTTGGCTTTGAGCTGTCTGCACTGATGGGGGGTTGGGGTGGTTGAGTTTGGTGGGTTAGTTGGTTGGTGGGTATGTTGGTGGGCTTTGCAGCTTGTCTAAACCCATAGGTAAACTATCTGTGATTGCTCTGTGTAATTCATTCTCCCCGTGCTGAGCTTGCGGGCACATACGTCGACATCCTGGCACAGAAAACCCTGCTCCTCATGCCTCCCTTGAGTCATGGGAGGATTACCCCCTGAAGCTCCACGCCCAGACTTGATTATGTGGAGGGATAAGAGCTGCTTAATTGTAATCACAGGGGCCACCCTGTGATGGTAAACACTACTATCTTTCTGTGTGTGTGTGTTGGTGTGTGTGTGTATGTGTGTCTGTGTGTGTGTGGTTGATGAATGAAACAGCAGAACACATTCTCCCCACCTGCACGGCTGCCGTCAGGGGATCCTGCCAGTCTGCCATGGTGGCAAGTTGGGGAATTAAGCTCTCACTTCAACTGCTCATCCGCCTCCTGCCAACAATAGTTCGGCATCTACCCAAGCGTTCAGCTTTGCAAGCAAATTATGGCATTGAAGGAAAGTAATTTGTTATTGTCTGGATGAGCCAAAGTTTAATGCAGCTGTTTGCATTTTTCGTTGGCGCGTCGCCAGAACTTTGCGTCTTTTTCGCATTTCCCTCTACAACAGGGGGAGCTCTTTGCTTGTTTATTTTGTATGTGTTTGGCATTGACCCCGCCCCTTAAATTATTATGTATCCTGCCGCTATTTTTGGAGCTTGTGGCATGCCCTTCTTTTCTGCCCGATATCTAAAAGCAGGATGATGCAAACTTTGTGTAACGCTTCCCCCGCCGGCTGCTTTCTCCCTGTACTGACGTCGTTTTGATCGTCTTTATTTAGAGATGCAGCTTTTGTGTGTGTGTGTGTGTGTGTGTGTGTGTGTGGGCGTGCGCGCGAGTGTGTGTGTGTGTGACATAACCATACAGGGAGTGAGCCTCACCATTGTCACAGAAAGGCATACAGGGTATAGTGCCTCATTTGATGGCTGTGTAGTAAAGCCAGAGATGACTGTTCTGAACCATCTTTAGGTAAAGCTCATGTGACGTCGCTGATAGATATCTCAGAAGCACCCTGTTTAAAATGTTGCTAGCATTGGTCTGCCAGATCAAATGTCACCCAGAAAAGCTACATGGATGGTTTGTAAGACCTACCGTGACAGCTAGCCAGTTAGAATGTTGGTAAGAGCAGACAATGTGTCATGTCACAGACAGGCTGTGTGTGCTGTGGTAGTTATTTTCTGTGATGGCTCAGCTTGTTTCCACTGATGGCAGAATCCACTGATCCTTGATGTCATGAAAGATTTGGGGTGTCACAAGGAAAGCTCCATAGGGTGCTGTTTGTTCAGCAGTAATGGTTCAACCCTGGGGTTGCCACCGCTGCAAGATTGAAGCTGGTGCTTCAATTGAACTCCATACATTTCGCGTTGCTAGTCTTCCCCTGTTAGCAGTGCACTGCTGAGGCTGTGGAGAGTTGGGGGTGGAGGAAGGGGGGGGATTTGCTGTGGGAAAATGCTGTCCTAATGAACCCTCTCCACAGTCGAGGGAGAGTGTGGCCCTGGGTCTCTAGGGAGAGGGGCTTGATGTGTGCTCTGCCCACACTAAGGACAGCCCCGGTTTTAGCTCTTTCAGTGGAGCTGTTTGTTCCTTCTTCCCTCTTTTTTTCCTTCCTCCAACAGCAACAGAACTGCTGCATAGGGAGGATCTACTTAAAAAATGTTTCAAGTCTGTGTGTGTGTACGTGTGTGCGTGCATGTGTGTGTGTGTGTGTGTGTGTGTAAGTGAGTGAGTGTGAGAGAGTGTGTTTTCATAGAGGTAAGTCAAGGGTAGAGGCTAACTCTGGGCTACCGATGACTTCTCTTGTCCTTAATGATGGAGCATGACCCAGCAACCTTGTCCCATCCACCCCAGCCTACCTCCAACTCCACCACCACCATTTAAGTTATTTCAGTTTTCTTTTTCTCTGTTCTGTATTTGATATCATTGTTCAGATACAAATTGGCTTTTGAAAAGTTATTTTAATTAGATGTATGCAGAAAGCTCCTGACTGTTTTGCATAGTCGTGCTCTCTTGGAGTCGGGTCTTCCGAATCCCAGAATAGTGGGGATTAGTAGAGCTCAAAAGACTGTGTTTTTGAATGCATTTCAAAAGCTGGCACTTCAAAAACGCAAAAATAATAATGAGCTTTAGACCAGGAGTAGATGGTGTGTGTCTGCTTTCTCCATTATGCAAGTGCCAAACAAAAGCCCTGCAAGTGGCGAGGAAATAATGGGCCACTGTACACCTAAGCCGTGGCAAATAAAAGAATTTAAAAATCGAATTAATTGAACATCATGCCTCGCAGCGGATCATATCGTGCCTGAGCCGCCTGTAAGTCGGCTTCTTGTGTGAGGGGGTCGAATTATGGCACTGGCTCTTGAAATTAGCAACCCTTGCATGCTTGTGTTGGAGATACACAGATACCCAACTGATATGTTAGAAGTCCTAATGATCTACTTATCACAAGCGTAGGTCATGATCTGGTACTCCTTATCTGTATGCTTACAAGCTTACAGAACTACAGATTTACCCATGAGGCAGCTCTTCTTCCTGTTTTTGAGCCTATTTTAGATGCAGGGTCATGCTCCTGCTCTCGGTTTCTTGTGTGAAGGACACAGTAATTAGCATGTGAGTTGCTTTTATCTATTACAAATTGGGAGGTGGGGGAACCCCAAACGGCCATGTTCTCAGAGAAGCAACACAATTAGGAGACAAATTATGAGTTTATTCCCTCGTCTTGCTTTTTTAAATTTGCTTTTTGCAGAATAGGTTTGGGAAGAAATAGTATGCTACAGGCACATCTTAAATTTAAAAACCAACAACAACAATCAAGCTGCCATTGTGTGGTATCACAAGTACATATCTGAAATGTATAGCCTTTCCAGCATTTAAACAATAGGAAGTCTGGCCATTTTCAAGCAATGAACAGAAAATGATTGCCATCTTCACAAGTACATTTATATTTCTTTCAGTTGGACTCCACAGAGGCAGTTCTCGAGCCCTAAACAAGCTGTTACTTCCTTTTTAGAAAAAAAAAAATGGGCTCAAGTGTCTCTGGCGTTGAGCTCAGGCCATTGACAACGTTTTGTGTTCAACATTTCAGGCCGGCACATCCTGATGGCGTGATAATGTAAAAAGTTTTGTGTGAGGGTCAGAAAGCATCAGTTCATAAAAACACTGTCACTTGAGGTGGCAAAACATTCTCTCTATCTCTCCGTCTGTCTCTCTCTCTCTCTGCCTCACTCTCTCCTTTCTCTCCACTTAAATGCTGGCATGGAATTAAAGAATGGCTCTGTCTGCTGCAAAATGCAGCGGTGGATGTGCCAGCTCTCCCATCAATGCCCCTTTATGTGTGGGAGGCTTCCGTGGCGGACCAGGCCTGGGCTCTATAGTGTCTCTCTTTCTTTTTTTCTGTCTCTCTCTCTCTCTCTTTCTCTCTCTGCACAGTCTTGGGTGTGAAAGGCAGGGGCCTTGATCAGCTGCGGCTGGATGAGGTGAGCACAAGCATGTAATGGAGGAAGCAAGATCTCACATCTGCCTCCTCGTGCACAAATGGGCACAAGTATCATTTATTTAGTTATTTATTTATTTGAACCTCAAAATCAAGGAGGTTATGTTTTTAGCATGGTTTGTTTGTGTGTTTGTTTGTTTTATTTGTTTGTGTGTCTGTCTGGTTGTAAGTCAGCAGGATTGCTGTTTTATCATCCCACTAGGTGGATAGGTTGCTTTGACCAAGGAAAATTTGAGAGCAGCTACGAATTACTGGGTAGCTCCACAAATTTAGTTAGTTCTTGTTAACATTGC
This sequence comes from Nematalosa erebi, assembly GCA_036025975.1. Taxonomy (NCBI): domain Eukaryota; kingdom Metazoa; phylum Chordata; class Actinopteri; order Clupeiformes; family Clupeidae; genus Nematalosa; species Nematalosa erebi. The sequence continues at coordinate 5,561 of JAVQKI010371986.1, forward strand.
GTGACACAGTGTACTGCATTTGGCCTTGCTGAAGGTCCATTCTCACCAAGTGCTCTTCTACTTTTTCATCTGTTTATTTTTTCTCAGCTTTTTTTTCCTGTACAGCCCAAACCTGGAGAATGTGAGGTAAGGTTATTAGAGCGTGCCTCATGTGCGTGGTGTGCACACACACAGCCGAAAGCAGATAGTGTGTGTGTGTGTGTGTGTGTGTGTGTGTGTGTGTGTGTGTGTGTGTGTGTGTGTGTGTGTGGATTGAGAGAGAAAAGGGGGGGGTTGAGAGTTAGAATGGAGAGAGCCATGAAATCAGATCTGCTGTGCCAGCGCCCACAGCGTGCACATACTCACACATGGACTCATTTACACACACACTCGTTTGCAGATGCACACGTTGGCATTCCATCAACGCTAGCTTTGCAGAGGCATCTGGATGGCAAAACCCAGTCTTCACCCAGGAGACATCGCTTTAAGCAGTTTTATGTCTAGTCGCAGAATATCTGCAGCATTTACTGAGCAAAACATTCTACCTGGACTCCGACACATGAATATGTATGGTCCGGATTCTGTGAATGTTTACAGTGAAAAGTCGGCTCACATCATGCCTGATCTGCCCTTACTCAAGGTCATTACTGGTCTTGTCAAATTTAGGTTGTGTGAAATACTCATTGTGTTATCAAAATGTGATTGTGTGTTGATTTGTGTACTGACACAGTACTAGTGACTGGGAGATTTCTGCACAGTAGATTTCACAAGACAAGTTCACAAGACAAAAACACACAAGAATTTCAGCAACAAATCTGTATTATGTGTTGTAATAGTGTAGAATGATGTGCAAATTGTAATAGTGCAAAGGTGTTGAAATATTGTTAAAAATGCTATGTATGCAAGAGCAGCAGCCACTTTAGAGTCTAGAGTGTTTTGGGGGGGGGGGGGCGGGGTGAGAGTGGAGAGAGTTCAGTTTCCATACAGCCCTCCTGATAGAGCTGTTTGCTAGTCCTTTGCTAGTGCTTGGCTCCAATATCTCCTCCTAGAGGGCAAGAGGTTAAAGAGACTCTGTACGGGGTATCTGGTGTCGCTCACAATCATGGTCTCTTAGGGCAAGGCGGGTGTTGTATGTGTCTTGTAGGGAGGGGAGTGGGGCACCAGTGATCTTTCAAGCTGTGTTCACTATGAGCTGCATGGCTTTCCTGTTGTAATCAGTGCAGCTCTTGCCTCACACAGTGATGCAGCTGGTGCGGATGCTCTTAATGGTGCCAGGATAGAAAGTGCACATGGTAGGTGGTAGTGCACATGGACTCTTGCTCGCTTGAGTTTGTAGAGGCGCCGCTGTGCTTCATTTCGCCAGTAATGCAGCGTTGAAGGTCCAGGAGAGGTACTCACCCCAGGAATTTGGTTCTGCTCACCCCACAGCAGCACCATTGATGGTCAACGGTGAGTGTTTGGTGTGACCTCTCCGTCAACAACACTCTCCTTGGTCTTGCTGATATTCAGAAGGAGGTTATTGTCTCTGCCCCATGTGGTCAGGAGGTCGACCTCCTTCCTGTAGTAGGTCTCATCGTTCTTGGTTATGAGACCCACCAGAGTTGTGCTGTCTGCAAACTTCATCATGTGATTAGTGCTGTAGGTTAGTGTACGGTTGTGTGTCAGCAGGTTGAAGAGCAGTGGACTGAGCACACACCCTGTGATCAGTGTGATGATGCTTGAGGTGTTGTTGTTCACTTGTACTGCTTGTGGCCTCTCACTGAGGAAGTCCAGCAGCCAGGCACAGAGCCAGTCTTCACGCTGGCAGCAGACAGGCACAGAGCCTGATCGTGGGGGTGTGGTGGAGTCTTCTATGGACGTGTGTTGTTTTGTGCTTCAAATCGCACAAAGAAGCTGTTGAGGTTGTTTAGGAGAGAGATTTGCTATCGCAGATCTGTGGCCCTGGTTTTTAAACTCTGTGATAGTCTGAATGCCCTGCCCCAGACTCCATGTGTCTCTGCTGTCTTTAAAATGACAGGTTATCTTATGTGTGTATTCCTGTTTTGCTTTTCGGATGCTGCGTGACAGGTCGGCTCTCACTGTTGTCAGACCAGTTTGGCTTTATCCTTGTACTTGTATTTTTATTGTACAAGTACAGTACAAATACTTGTACTTGTATTGTAGTTGTGTAATGTAGAGATGTACAGGATACAGTCATTAGTGGAAGCGCTATTCTGCTTAACCACATGCCTTCATGTAATTCATGGCTATTGCTGTGAAATTCCTTTCTCAGGAAATCCCATGGCTCTCAGGTAGCAGTTATCCAAACAACATTTTCATTGCAATTACGGTCTGGGTTGAAATCAAAATGGTTTTGACAAGATTCCCTCTTCCCCCTCGCATTGTTATTCTACCTGTCAGTCAAGAAACAACTCAATTGCCTAGCCTTCTGCTGCCGCGCTCCCTGATAAGAGCTTAAGGATTGTCTAGAGAGACTTTATATTCCTTGGTGAAAGCGAGAGCTCTGATGAAGCACACTCTTGAGTTATAGCTACTGTCCTCCTCAAATGGCCTCCTAATTGCACGAATTGTGTGGGTATAATTCAGCCAGCTTTTGGTGTGAGCCATCTTTGGCCCTGTCCCACAGTCATCAGTTAGAGTGGTAATTGCAGTATGGACCAGGTCCTGTGCTCTCTCTCTCTCTCTCTCTCTCTCTGCCTCTCTCTAATTAACTAATGAGGAGAAAACAAGAGATGCCCATAGCGTCCTGAGTGTTTCCTAATAGGGAAACAATGTGTTACACTCCACCATAACAGCCCTCCTGGAACCGATCCTACTGAGAGAAGAAGAGCATGAGAGATGGGAAAGTAAGTGCAAGAGAAAGCAGAGGAAAAAAAAGAAAAACTGGAAAAGGGAGATCGTAATAAAAAAAATTGGCTAGAGCCTGAAACATACCCTATGCATCCACAAAGTGCAGTATCGATCTTTGGGCAGATATCATCTGCGCATCTCTGGGGCTTGCCATCGGAATGAATGGTGTTGATTAAAAAACGGTCGTTCTCTAACGGGCAGGTAGGAGTAGCTCAGTGAGCCAGCGGTGTATTACTCACAGGTTTTTTTGGCTGGAGAGCCTTGCCTGCTGCCCTGAGAACTCCAACACTCAGAAGATCACTGAGGCAGCAGCACTGGCACCAGCAGCAGAGGCCTCAGAAGGATACCCTCTGATATCGCCTCCACAGGGAGGAGGGAGCAAAGCAGGAAGATATGAAAGAGGGAGAGAGGGAGAGAGAGAGAAAGCAATGGACAGACACTTTTAGAGAGATAGAGAGGTAGGGGGTGGTGTCATGAGAGCAGGGATGCATTTCATCATTCGGGGAGAGTGAATGTCAGGGGTGGATGGGAGGTGGGTTGGTGGGGGTGGGGTGTGTGTGTGTGTGTGACGGCTCTTTGAGTGGCTTTGGAAGATGGGTGGAGAATGGGGGAGGTGGTTGAGGAGGGATTGCATGGATGAAAATTCAAGGGCAGTCCTTTGTTGACGAAACCACCTGACCAGCATTGGAGACACCATAGTGCACTCGATAACTCATCTTATTCATACTCCATACATGTTCGCTTGCACTGTTGTGGGTCACGTGTCAGAAGCTTATACATTCCTCAAAACATGTTTGCTCTGTACTATGGATGTTTTACACAGCAGTATGCAAATCAGAGCCCCCCTCCTCACCCCACCCCACACTAACTGTCTTTCTCTTTATTCTCACACACACTCTCTCTTTCTCACACACACACACACACACACACACACACACACATACACACACACACAGAAAGGAGATCCACTATAGTGAGCCACACTGGTCAGTCCGATGGTGTCATCATTTCATGAATGGACCACGTCTGAGAAATGGGACAGGAATGCCATCACACTGGACAAATAGGACACGCATGGCGAGGCTTTGTCAGTGTGTGTATGTCTGTGTGTGTGTGTGAGGCAAAGCCTGCCTCTAATGAAATGGTGAGGATTTCAGTGCTGTGGGAAATTGACAGCCTGGAGTCCTGTGGGTCATGATTGTAACCCATGGCGCATTGCTCAGTGAACCCCACTGAGAAATAGTGTGAGGTGGTGCCTTGAAGTTGCACTGTGGATCTCCATTCCAACATGCTCCAGTGGACAGTGACTCCTGCACAGCCTGCAAGACTGTCTTCGGTTGGCAGGAAGTGGCATGCCTGACTAATTTGGTACGCTACAAATGACTTGGTTTGATATGATGCGCTCCAAATGAGATGTAGATTGTTGGAAGAGAAGTAGCACATCCTCTTTATCTGGAAATGTGCACCTGTTCTGGCTTCAGACTGGGTTGATTCTCGGCTTCAAGGGCAGGCTTTGCTAAGCCGGTTCTTTGTGTTGCTCATTTGTTTCTGCGGTTAGCCGATGATCTCAGATCATCAAACGTCTCGCTTAGATTGGGGTTTCATCCTCCACATGCTGCGATTTGATATCACAAACCTGGAGGGAGTTGAGGGAGTTGTCTTTTCAACACTAACATGAAAGAGTTGAAGGCCTACAAGTGTGGGCTGTTCTCCTTGCCCATGAAGTGTGAACATATGAACAAATTCATGTTCTTTTGTGTTGCGCTTGCTGTATTCAAAGAATTAATTAGCTTTTTGGACAAACATTTCAAAACCTTCAATGGTGTTGATGTAATGTAAATGTGTTTGTATTTTGTGTGTTTTACAAGAAGGAACGGACAGAAAGAAATAAACAGATAAGAGATGCAATGTTTGATAGACAACTAGTCTCTCTATCAGAAAACTGATTTGTCTCATTCCCAACATTCTCCAGTTTTTTTCATTGGAATCTTCTGACCTTTATAAAAGTCCCACAAAGTCTGATGGGATTTTTGTTGGCCTGCCGAATTGTTTGACCCGGGGAACCACATTAGTTTCACAGACCCCCAGTGTGGCGGTAATAATCGGAGTCTGCCTGTTGCCTTCTCTTGGCTTGCTTTCACCACAAACATGACATTTTTCTACTTTCATGACTGTCGGACAGCTCCTCCCAAAGCCTTTCTTGTGCTGGTACTGTTTGATATTCAGGAAATGGATCAGGAAACAATTAGGCTCAATGGCAAGTTGAGCGACCTCAATTACTTTTGTCGGAGATGATGCCAGTTATTCTGCAGACAAGACTGGCGGAGAAAAAATTCCACTGTGCCACAAGGTTAGCGAGGGAGTGAACAAGAAAGGGCAAACTCTAATTTTTCACTTTCGCTGGGGGGGGGGGGGGTTGAAACCTTTACACATCAGTTTCTTACATTTTTACAAGGTGAAAGGCCATTAAACATTGTTCTCTTTTTTTAAGTCTTACTTTTCCCCCCTCTCATCTGTCAGAATAGGTTGGGTTCTCATGAATTCTCACCGTGGTGGGGGTTCATGGACAGTACACAGGCATGCCTCCCCCTCCCCAGGGAGTCAGAGGGGGTCTCACCTCAAACAAAGCAACTGCCACTCTTTCCATATGCACAGCCTCTAAAAGGGGGGGAAGATGGCTGCTCAGAACTGAATGTCCTCCCATAGTGGAGGTGCTGTGTAATAGATCCTCTCTATTTCATTCTCTTCTCCTCTCCTCTGCTATCTTCTCCTCTTCTCTTTCCAGTATGGATGCTCTTTGCTGAGAAGCATTTGACGTAAGGCACTACATGTAAATTCATGTTTTTTTTTTTTTTTCCCCGTTTGCTAATGCTCTTAACGTGTCATCCTCAGCCAGTGTCACTACTTTAAGTATCGTATGAGCTTGATATTTATTCTGAATGATGAATGCATGAAAAGACTCCCAAGGCATCTGTTCAGATTATCACTGATGCTAAAAAGAGATAATTAAATGTGTATGAGAAGGGGGCAACGTCTTGCCAGCTCATCCACTACCAGCATAAGAGCTTATCATCGGAGAACAAACACGGGGCGCACTGGCAACACACTCAGTCCTCAGCAGTTGGTTGTTGTGGTTCTTAGAATAATGAATTTGCCTGAAATGATTGAGGTTCCTTCCAAAAAGGGATAGCCAAAGCCTGTCTCGCTCGCATTGAGGTCAGATTTATTTGAACCTCTTTTGTCTGACGGATAAAACATATTATAGGATCTGTGATGGGGGTGGGTGGTGAGGGGGGAGATGTAAGGATCTGTGATGGGGGTGGGTGTTGGTGATGGGGGTGGGTGTTGGTGGTGGGGGTTATAAGGATCTGTAATGGGGGTGGGTGGGGGAATACTTTGGGAAGAGGCCTTGCACTCCTCTGTGGTGAGATGATAAAGCCAGTGCCCAGTACCCACGCTAGGGAGAGGGCTATAGTGTGGAGATCCGGGATATGTGGGTATCCTACTCAGGAACTTCATTTTCCATAATGCACATAACTGTCTCCCCTGCTCTATCCATCAACTATCTCCCCTGCTCAATCCATTGTGTCCCTACAGCCCAATCTGGGTTTTTAGGCGGGAGCCCCTCCTGGCCTCAGAGACACTTCCCAACATTTCCAACAGCTGGTCCAGTCAGCAAGATGCAAGCAGATTAAAGAGACAAACCCACCCCTCCATCCCCCATCTCCCAATTCTGCAAGTATTTCCTTTTGATCCGTAATTTATCTCCTATTCACACACACACACACACACAAATTACCCACAGCAGTCTTTCATAAAAAGATGAATTGCTTTAATATGAGTCGGTACAGAGCGAGGTGTTTCATTTTGAGGCGGCATGCTTTATTGCAATTGTCCATTCTTAATACAGTTGCAACTACAGGCTGCAGTGCATTTTCTGCTCCCATGTTATGGTTTCAAAACATGTCATTTTGGTCCTTTAGCAGCCTTTACATTCGTCAGCTGTCACACATCAGTAGCACTCGTGAACACTTCCAATTGGAGGGTAATGGTGTTTGTCAGCATAAAGTAAATTTCCGTCTAGTGTATTATAGTGAAAGTCTTTTGAGTTTCAACATGAAAACTAAAAAGTGCTGTCGTGCTAAACGATCTGCAGTCCCTGGAGGAAGCCTGTCAGCCCTCCTCATTCCATGACTGATTTATGGAAATCGTTATATGGAGGCAATGCCTCAGATTGGAAGAGGTGTGACTGCAACTAGCGACATCACCAGGGAGACCCATGCAGCTTATAAATCAGTATGTAAAATATAGTTAGAGTATAGCTGCCGCCATTACATTTTGCTCCCCCTCCATAGACATAGTACTGCGCAGGGTGATTATGATTCTATACAAGCAAGATCAAAGCATTGTGAACTGCCCTATGGTGGATTCCTATGATGGAGATTCTATATGAAAAGCTTGAGACACACACACACACGCACACACACACACACAGACACACACACACAC
>JAVQKI010372021.1:0-10094 GCA_036025975.1 Nematalosa erebi
TTATGTTACATTCAGTGCACCTGTGAAATAGTTTGCCAGGACACTCTTGACTTGAATTTACAAAATAAGTCATTGGTAAGGAATAACTAGAATAGATTAGTTGTCAAAACAGGATGGTATTAGGGTGTTACAAGTGTTTTGCTTATGAAACTTAGGAACATGATGTTTAATGCTTGTGACTTTGGAAATTTGCTTTTAAAGAGCAATGAGAGTGTCTCTTAAAAGAGCCGTTGTGTTGTGCTGCTGCACGTGGAGTGTGTCTACCATTGGACCTGCCAGGGAACAGCACCCTCTTCATTGAAGTAGGAGGCAAACCGGGCTCTCACTCTTAAGGCCTCACGGGTAGCGTTGTTTGCTGCCATCCTGGCAACTCCCCAGAGACAATCACCTGCATCCCCCGGCTGACGATAACCACCAGATGTCCCATGCGTCCTCCTCCTCAGGGTCATGACTCTCCGGTAGTTGTGTAAAATGCAGGTGGCTTTGACACATGTCTCAGCAGTGGCGGGGCTGATGCCCATCACTCGTCTGTACATCCTCCACTGTGAGGACAGAATGCCAAAAGCACATTCTACTACCAACCTGGCCCGGCTGAGGGGGTAGTTGTAGATCCGCTGCTCTCTAGGGACATGTTGACCAGGGAAAGGGCGCATGAGATTGCGGCGGAGTGGAAAGGCCTCATCTCCCACAAACACAAATGGCACTGGTCCACGGTGCTCAGACCCTGGGATCACCGCATCTTCTGGGAGGTTGAGGGTACCATCTCGGAGACCTTCACCAAAGGCAGAACTGTACAATGACCCACCGTCACTTGTACGTCCATACCCACCGACGTCAATGACCCTGAACAGGTAATCAGCGTCCACCACAGCCAACAGGACGATGGAATAGGTGCCCTTGTAATTGTAAAAGAGTGAGCCGGAGTTGTCCGGGGCCTGGATGACAACATGCTTCCTGTCCACAGAACCAACGCAGTTGGGAAAGTTCCACTGATGGATGAAGCCCTCCGCAATGGCACGCCAGTCATCCGTGGAGGGCACAGGCATGTAGTCAGGCAGCAGGGTATCCCAGATCTCTGCTGCCACCTCTCTCACCACTCTTCCCACAGTGCAACGGCCCACCCTGTAGCTGAATGCTATTGTGCCAAAGGAATCCCCTGTAGCAAGGTATCTGTGAAAACCATTCATCATGTTAAAATATTTGGTAGTAGGGCTTCAAATTTTCACACATACATGTACATGACCTAGACCTATGATGGTGCCAAATTTTAAGGGGGCATTGAAATACATCATCTTATCACTTGTATTAAAATTGGAGGCAAAATTCAAGGGCAAAAAGGCTAGAGCTGGCCCCTGATCTCCCATATAGCAGATATCTGCTGTAGACATGTGACAGAAATCAAGCATGCCTTCAATGTTGAGAAGTGGGCTAATATATTTCTTGTTGCAAATTAATTACTATAGTAGAGGCCCATATTTTCCATTTCACACCATTCTAATACAAAACATTGAAGACAAAAGGCCTACTGTCACAACTATTAAGAATACCCAGGTAAAGAACATAAAGAATCTTACCATAGGCAAATAGCGAGGCGCTGAGCGGGACAAATTGCCTGGCGAAAATGAGTGTTCTCCTTGGCAATCCAAGGTCCCACTCGCGCCAACAGCTCGTCGAAGAGCACCCTGGTCAGCCGAAAGTACTGCTGGAAAAGGCTGTCATGCAGTCAGAGCTCCAAAACCAGCCGGTGGTACTCCCTTTACTGCTTCCTGGCCAGGGGTGCGTTTCCCGTACAACTATGAATGTTAGCATTGGACCATCATGTTACGATTAATGTTTTAACTATGTAGCAAGTCAGATATGCCTGTTTCCCAAAAAACGCCAACCAACAAAGTTACATACTATGTTGGTCTGTACCATCCTTGTCCCTACGACCAAGTTTGCAGATGTTCCGGACGCGTTCGGAGACTGTCGGACACGTTCGTGAACGCTGAGAACTAAGAACAATGGCAGCGTTTTTTATGTGTTATGAGGGTGTTACGGTCAAATATGCAGATAAGGGGGGTTGTATGCTTAAATTAATAAAAGGTTAGCCAGAACTTATACCTGTTATGTCTCAAAAAGCTGCCATTGTATCTCAAAAACACTTCTGAAACGATACTGAACCAACTATCTCACGTTACCTAGTTAGCAAGCTAAAAACTCCCGAACGTAAACCCACTGCATACAACTGTTATGGACCATATTCTGCAACAACAATAATTCATAGCCTTTGCCAAATGCGTCATAGGCAATTTCCAGCTTCAAGTGGAAATATAAGACACATTAGCGACACCAAAATAATTCAGTGAATTGCCTGTCTAAATACACAACAATGGAGTGCCACAATTTCGCTGTAAGCAGTGTGCGCTTGTGGTCTTGAGGTTAAGACTATCAACTTAACTAAATAGACTATTGACTAGGTAGCAGAAGTGAGGGTGGTTCGAATCCGGATTGCTGGTATTTTAGCAGTCTTTTTTTTTTAGCGTCATTGCCTGTGATAAATATCATGTCTTTTCATCCATGCGCAATGTCGGGCTTTTCATCCATGCGCAATGCCGGGCTTGACTAACAAGTCTCCGATGCATAGTTTTAAATGCACATCATGTATCCACTTACGCCACCTGCAAACTTATAACCTACTACTTGATTTTCACTTGATAAAATATTCGAAGTAAATAGCATAGCTGACAAAACCCGACACAAATTATTAGGAAAAAAATCACATTATTAGCCCATCACCAGGTCATGCTCAATACTGAGTTTCCAGCTTCACGGCATTCTAAGTTTTCCTAAAGCAGACACCTCAGGGATGTGTTACGCCCTCTGTTGACTAGTTTCCATCCAAGATACTACCTTGCAACGATAGGTCAAGAGGTGAAGTTGCAACCATACAACTTACGATACAGCTTACGAGTGGTCGTCTGGACCATGGCTTCGAGAAACACCTGTGTCGTTGAAATATGCATCGTACCATGTAAGTTTCACCACCATGGTCTGGGCGATGGTTTTGAGAAACAGTTTTGTCGTAACATCATGGTACCAAACATGTTAGTAGCTAACTAATTTAGCTACTATGCTTTTGGGAAACGCACGCCAGAATGATTGGATGCACCCAGTAGCGACGGTGCTTCTTCCTCCGCAAGTACAGATGTGCAGCAACAAGGATTCTCCTCTGCCTCCTATTCATAATTGTCTCCACCAAATAAACCCACAAATCGACGAACCAACAGCGGTCTATATTTAAATGCATTGCATTTCCCTCCAAAAGTTAAGGAGCGATTTAGTTGGTTTCAATGCAAATGTTTCCAAATATTTCCAAATTTCCAGCACGCCCCATTGCCAAATTTTGGTGAACGCCTACCCGGCGTCCGTTGGAGGGAAGCGTCGCGTTTGCCAAAAAAATCGTTACAGACAGGGCGCAGCCAGTGGATCAGTACTGTTAGGCAAACTCAAGATCAGGCAGCACTGCGCGGGGCAATCATCCACGTCGTAACGCTGAAGGGTATTGTTTGGAAATACGTGCCCCTGCACAGTGCTGCGTGATCTTTAATTTTCTTATTTAAAACTAAAGCCCTATTCGGACGGGATTATTTTTACAGGCGGATCTAGAGTAATGCCAGTCTATCACATGACCTCTGTAAAATAAATGTCCAATTCGGATGGGATTAGTTTTATGGGGTGACATCGGGTAAAGTAATAATTACTAGGCAATTTAGTCCCGTCCGAACGCGCCGCATGTGTCAGTAAACATGACGGAGAATGCGTTTTTTTTAAAAGGATGTGACGAAATATTACATACATCTTCACCGAGGGTCGCATTCGCACAGGATTAATATTATCTAGGGCAATTCCTCCGGACCGTTTCACAAGGTAAAAATCGCTGCAAATTTCACTGACATTCTCCGTCATGTTTACTGACATGGCGCGTTCGGACGGGACTAAATTCCCTGGTAATTATTACTTTACCCGATGTCACCCCATAAAACGAATCCCGTCCGAATAGGGCTTAAGGCTGCCATGTCCTCTCAGAAAGCAGTTCTCTGGAGAACTGTGCTCCATAAATTATAATAGAAAGTGGTGTTTCCTGGCAAAATAAAAACAAAGATGTGCGAAATCTGGCTCATCAAAATAGAATGGACTAGTCTTGTCCTATCCTTGATTTATTTTGATCCAGTGAAAGGCTGTAGAGTTTTGTCCATCTTGTTTGTCATTGTGATGCCCGTTCTTCACTATAACATTTTTAGACAGCTTTCACTCAGTGGCTCAGAGTTCTCCTGTTGCGATCATCATATGTCTCTGAAACCAGTTGGTGAGCTTTTTTTCTGTCCTCAGGACAGGGAAGTTGTCACCATCAACTGTTGTATATGTCTTGGTCTCTCCAGGCCAATTGCTCTGTTGCTTGCTCAGCCACTTTTTATGTGGTTCTATGGTTTTATGAAAACATAGCTTTAGCTAGCTAACTATAGGCTAGCGACAGACCGAGTAGAGTTCAATAATCCACAAGGAAGTGCTTGGGGTTGTGACCTGTCTTTTTCATAACACCTTCTTTAATTGTCATGGATTAATTTGTTTATTTTTGGAGGGAACTGAAAGGTAACAGTGAGGACTCATGTACATGTCCTAAAGCATGCATTTGTAGCTAGGAGGTCAAGGCAGTAGCCTATCTGTCATCTGAAATTATAGATTTTCTTAGGTACTCTAGACACCTGTGTTGCAGGAGCCCTAATTAGAAATGTTCTGACAGTTAGAGGCAATTGCCCCTGTTTCCCCACAGAGTCTGTCTGGCAAGAAATATTTATATATTTTGACCAAGAAGCCAATTAGCTCTGATGGTTTCTTATGAGATTTTCTGAAGAAAATGTTTGTTTGTTTTTTGTTTGTTCTATTTTGTTTTTTTCCCCCTCCTTTCATGCTGTATGCTACTTCACGCCTTTATCTCACACTTCAGTAAGAATGCTCTAAACTGTGTGAGGTAGATCTAATCTGCTGGGTTTAATCATGGCGTGAAAGCAGTGCTGGCAAAAAAAAAAAACAAGGAGTGTTATCTTTGCTGAACCACATGACCACAATTTAAATGAACTTGGCTCAGTTGTACAGCCAAATGAACGTCAATGTTTTTGTGTGGTGTTTTTTTTTTTTTGCTAAAAGGTACAACTAATACATGAGATTGACTCTCTCTCTCTCTCACTCTCACTCTCTCTCTCTCTCATTTTCCTCTTGAGCTGTCTGCTTCTATGGTTCCATCAGATACCCTGGAAGAATTTTTTTCTCTTTTGTACAAACTCCTCACAGACTGCTAGTTGCCTCATTGAAACTGTGATGACTTAGCCTCTTTGTCAATGTGTTGTATTGTGACAAAGGATTTGCAGGTGCAAAAGGAGGACTTTGTAAATGAATGGAAAAGTAGGGTGGGCGATGCCTGTATATGTGTGTGTGTGTGTGTGTGTGTGTGTGTGTGTGTGTGTGCGTGTGTGTGCTGTACGAGTGTGAGTGGGGTGTGTACAAATGTGTGTACACGAATATGTGTGTTTCTAAATAAACAATCACGCTCCAAGCCAAGAGACAATCCCAAAACAGTCACGCAAGTCTGAGCAAGCATTACTGGAAATATTTGCTGTTTGATGTGAGTATAAAAGCCCTTCTACAGCGCAAACGCTTTCAGCAGCTAATATTTTCACATTAAGTGTACATTGGAGAAAGAGCTGGCATTCATCGTCTGTCGAAGGCTAAAAAAAAAATGTCAACAAGTCACTGCACGAGCCCAGGACGAGGGCCTCGCAGAGCCGATGGGTGCCGAGGCAGACAATACTGCTGAAAGAAAAGATGTCTCTCTCTTTTTCTCCCTCCCTCTCTTGTACAGCTCAGTCAAGATCTAGTGTCTGTTTCTGCGATGATACAAGAAAAACAGCCCACACCTTTCTTCAATATTGATATAGATGCTGTGCAGGGACATGCAAGGGCAGGGTGCGGGCTGCTGAGAGCCTTGGTCGTATGATCTGACGAAGGGATCTGGAGGCCTCCGGGTCGGGTCGTCCTTATCTAAAACTGCTGTGTGATTTCAAATTTCCTCTGCAAAGGGCAGAGGCAGGCCCAAAGCCGCAGGTTTATTTTCTCTACTCTTCACTGCTGCTGATATTGGCAGCAATGCCAGTGTGTCACAGATGCAGTGCACACACACACACACACGCACATACTGGGATGCATGTATGCATAAACACACCAAATGACACACACACACACTGATATTTACATACAGACAAAACCATGTGTCCACACACGCTGCCTCTCTCTCTCTCTCTCTCTGTCTTTCTCGCTCTTTCTGTCTCTCTCTGTGTCCTGTATTTAATACACATTCTGTCTTTTACATATGCTTTGCCCTCTCAAATAAAACACTCTGCGATGAGTCAGACTACTCTTGCTCCCAAGGGTGGTGTGTGAGTATATCAACATATGTGTAAATGTGTTTGTGTGTGTGTGTGTGTGTGTGTGTGTGTGCGTGTATGTGTCTGTGTGTGTGTGTGTGTAGGTCTGTCTGTCTGTCTGCCTCTGGAGGTGGTGGTGGTGGTGGGGAGGCAAAAGCTGTGGGCGTAGGGGGAAAAGAGCTAACGCACTTTGCCAAATGGAATAAAGCTGGGTCTGAGTCCAAAGACTTCTTCTGGGTTTGCAATGAAGGCGGGCCACTGCAGGACTAATACTGTTCTCTGCACCCATACAGCTGGGATCACTGGTGCAGATCACCTTTCTGTGCCGAGGAGAGACTGATAGCGGCAGGAAAGCCAGCAAACATGTGTGAGCCATCTGGAGAGCTCACTGAAAAACATAGTGCATCCCCATATGCTCAAACAAAGGATTCATTTTTCCTACTCTCTTCTCCTTCCCCCAACCCGTCACCATCTCTCCACTTCTGTTTCTGTTTCCACTGTGCTCACCCTGTCCAAAGTTGCAGTTGGACTTTCGTGGACTCTGACGTGAACTGACTGCGACATAACTTTTGTTACATAATAGTATTTGCCTTGCTCTGTGTTGCTTTATAAGGCCTAAGTGCTACACGAGCTGAGAATATTACTGTTCCACCACAATGTTTGAACTGGCGCTCTGTTTTGGCTTTCGCTAAACACTTGATGGCCAGTTCTGGCTCAGCAGAACCTAAACACTTGTTTTAAAGGACGTGGCAGAGGGCCCAAAACAGGGCCTGTCTAAGAGGAGAATTTGTATTGGCTGAGGGGGTCGTCTCTTCCAAACCCTCAGCTCAGATCGTCTAATGTACATAGTGTAGGGAGAGGTGGGGTGAGGATTTTTTTTTTTCCTTTATGAAGTGCTTTTCTTTTTTAGCTGTTGAGTGTCGCATGTTTAGAAATATTGTGCCTAAGTTCGTTATTTGCCTTTACATTTTGCACGTATAAAAGTATTACTGTCGGTCTCTAGGGGGAAACAAAAGCATGCACACATCTGCAAAGAACATTGCTGTTCCCAGTTTACCACGGATGTCTTGACTTTCATGCAACTATTGCGTGCAGTATGTTTTTTTTGCAAACTTGGGAGTTTGCAAAAATGCAGACACACACATACACCATGTTGTCATATATTTTGAGAATGCTGCATACAGAAAATGATATGCTGTGAGTGAAAAAGATAATAAAAGGTCAACACACTGTCTCTTTCCCTGCTCATGTGTGCAAAAGTTTTGGAAGGGAATCTGGTTACTATATATAGGATGTTTTTAATTAACTCACAGAGGGAAGGCCAGACTACATGTTAAGACAGGGAAGAGAAAGGCAGTGTGCCCTGGGGGTGACTGTGACTTACTTTGTGTGATTTTGGCAGTAGCAGGCACTTGCGCTGAGGTTGTGGTCTCTGGTGCTTCTGCACCATTCTGACGGAAATCAGGTTTATTTCTCCTAAAGCGTCTGCAGTTGCCCTAAATGTGCCAATATCAACAATGCTCATGTTGTTAAAAAAATTACATAAGAGTTCATATGAATAAATTTAACTCCTATTTTCTGAATTTCCTTCATCATATGAAATTAAAACGACCAGAAAGATGACAATTTGTTAACGACTACTTTCCCAGAATGTCTACAGGAGGTCCTTCCTCCCATCTAAAATACCTAAGTTTGGTTGTTATTGGTAATTGGACTCTAACAGCACTGGACTGGGGGCTATTGATGGGTCTGTGCAGTCCCCAACGGAGAGGCTAATGCAAGACAAATTACTCTTACACACATGTTGTTCGGCACAAATCTTTTGTGTTATTCACAGGATCCCATCTAATTAAAGGGCCGCTATTGTAACGGCTGAACTGAAGCAATTACAGTATAATTTTACTGGAAGTGATCAATAAGAGTGTAATTTAGCCCCGAGGAGAGGTCTCTCCATCTTGGATACTCGGCGAGGGGCAATATCTGCAAGTCATTTCCTTGTAATCATCCGTCAGTGGGCTCCCTCAATTAACGCGGACCTTGGTGCTGACATTTCTCTGGCTCGTTAAGAAGCCACAGCTGCTTTAATGGGATCCAAGAGAGGGGTGAGACTCCCGACAGTGGAGGGGGCCACACTTATGACACATGAGGGCACGATGACACGTCTCATCCTGGACTCTAACGTGGGGCTTTTGTGGAGCCTCCAAGTGTTCTGGGGGCCCGGTGTGAGCAATGGTCCTTTGCCACAGACATCATACAGGTCTGTTGGTGTATGTCGTAATTGGTCTTGAATTAATCTTCCCTGCCAAGTCAGTGCAAACCCCCTGAACTCTTGTGAGTCCAAGAAGACTATAAATATTTCAGTGTGGTAATGATTGCACTGCGTTGAGTTGTAAATTAATTTCCCCCCATTGACTAAGGATACGATTACACTTTAGACTCGCGTCGGGCAATTGACCCGCGATATTAGCTTACAGAGCTCAGCTAAATGGTTCGGCATCCACTGCGCATATGAATATTGAAGTAACTGCGTTATGATATCTGTGGGTGCAATCGAAGTCTAGTTATAGAGTATCTCATCTGAGCAGTATTTCAGAGCAGTTTTCCTAAGAGATAGATTTGTCTGAGAGCATCTTGAGATAAAATGCAGTCTCTTTTCAGGGATATCCCATGCCAACATGTATCATACCTGTAATAATATTGAGAGGAATAATTACAGGCCTCGCTTTGTAGAAAACATTGTCAAAAATAAAAAAACGTCTTACTGAGAGTTACTCAAGACTTGATGTGAGTTGGCTGGTCAGAAATATTAGATCTCATTTTCAGCTGTCAGGTTGCCAAGTCAAGCCTAGCATTTCTCTGTTTGAGTCTAATTTTAGGACTATTTGTGGAAGAACACTGAAACCCCAAAGACCACACATTAAGTCGACATGAATTAGTGAAGTGAGAAGCTTCAAGGTAAGCCTTGAATATCTGAATATCTCTCTGTGTGTGGACATGTCAGACACTGGCTGCCTTCTTTCTCTGGGGGTGGTGGACGATAGCAGACATAGTCATAATTAGACCAAAACAGCTTTTCTCTTCATCTCTCTCTTTCTCTCTTCTTCATACGATACTCAGCTGTCCGCCACCCTGGAAACCAGAGGAGCCACGAGGTGATTGTTTGGGTCTTATAATTGGCTTGCAGCTGGAGGAACTTCAGTTCTTGGCTCTTGGCTTTTGTAAGGAGGCAGTGCGAAGGCGGTCTGGGGAAGATTCCGAGCCCTGCAGCTGTGCACACACACATGGGGCCTCCACAGAGGGCTCCGGCCGAGCCTGACAGCAGTTTGGTAAAAACAAAGAGAGGGAAATGGCTTCCGGTGAATAGCCTTCAAATTGCCCATTTTTTTTTTCTTGTTTTTTTTGTGTTTTGTTTTTGCTGATAGCAATGGAATACAAAGTGGATAGAGTCCAGAGAATTGTGTGTGTGTGTATGGGGGGTCCTTTTGATAACAAGCAAACCATTGAGGAAAAAAATATCCAATTCATTTGGATATTGTTTGTCTCACTGTGAAAGAGACATCTATTCAGATTTTTACATTAAGGAGAGACACACAAATGTAAAAGGTCTAGCATTTTTACATTTAAAACTACAAT
>JAVQKI010372050.1:0-12681 GCA_036025975.1 Nematalosa erebi
GAGAGAGAGAGAGAGAGAGAGAGAGAGAGAGAGAGAGAGAGAGAGAGAGAGAGAGAGAATCAACATAAAGAGTGAGTGAGACAAAGAGTGAGAGAAAAGGAGAAAAAGATAAAGAGGAGGGGAGGGGTGCAAATGATCATGAATGAGAGAATGCATGCTAATAAGGCATCAGAGTGACATGTTCAGCGTGGTTGGTGTGGTGACGTGGCGGTGTGAAATTACCCATCAGCCCCCTTCAGAAAACACACAAAATGCTCCATCTAATCTCACCGTCGTGTTGACCAGCAGCGCACTGCACCACATCACACCACACGGGACCCCGACGAGGCCTGGGAGGGCCGTGTCACGGCATGGTGGCCATGTTTGGCCAATAAAAGCACTCATTAAGGAATCATCTCGCCTCTCCCTGTGATTCAATTTGGAGTAATTACCGGCAGTCCGCACTTATGAAAAAAAAAAATGCCCGCCGCCGCAGGGGCCGCACAGGTCAACTAGCAGTTAGCGCTGAGCATGTTTTTTTTTTTTCCTTCCGTTCTTTTTTTTCCCACTGCTTCTATGTGTTCATCAGTAAGGGCTAATGGCCTAATTTTATTCCTCGTCTTCCCACCCAAACCATCCCCCTACCCCCACTCCCCCTCCATTTTGCACTTCAATAAATATGGCAGAGATTACAGGTTAAATAGCAAAATTGAGCCGTACCCGCACTGGTATTACATGCCGCTCTGATTGGCAGCACTAGTGGCTAGCGCTAACGATGATTGTGGATTGGGTGGGGGGTGGTCGCGGGGGATATGGAGTTAGAGGTGTAAAACGAAATGAAATGCCGGGGGAAGGATCGGAGGCCTGACAGGAGTGTGATTAATGGTGCGAAGCAGGGAGGTGGTCCGACGCTAAAGTTCCCCGCCCTCTTGGGTTTTAGTATTACAAAAACCGCACGGCCAATTAGCAAATCTATAGGGACATCCTCCACTACTAGTACTTTTTGTACAACACCCCCTGCACACCCTACATACACACACACACATTCACCCACACACCTAACTACCACCCGCCCCAAATCCCCCGTTCCCCAGATCTGAGTTTAGCCCTCGTTTACGATTTCAGTGATTTTCTTCAGCGATAATTAATTCGCCTTTAAGAGCACGGGTGAAGTGGTGCAGGAGAGGCGGACAGCGATATTTAATTATCTCGTGTGAAACACAGAGAGAGAGAGGGGGAGAAATGGGACGGGGGTGTGTACGAAATGAGAGGGTGGGGTGAGTGAATGAGATAAGGGCGGCGACTTCACAGTCTCCCACGTTCCGTTACGGGACACTAGTGTGCTTACTATTACTACTTTCTGGGACATTGAGTCAGACTACAGAGAAGCTACAGGGACAAGACAGTAGTTGCTGTGTGGCACTGGTGTCCACGACCAGCCAAGGACAGACTTCAGCTGCCAGAGCAGCACGTGTGTTTGTTTGTGTACAGAGCTAAGAGTGGGTGTCCATGTGTGTGCATCTCTGGGTGTGTGTGTGTGTGTGTGTGTGTGTGTGTGTGTGTGTGTGTGTGTGTGTGTGTGTGTGTGTGTACTGGTGTGTGTGTGTGTCTGTGTGTATACTGGCGTGTGAGACTGTGTGTGTGTGTGTGTGTTTGTGTGTGTGTGTAGTGGAGAGGTGCCACAATGGCACAAGCTGCACATTCCAAAGAATAAATGCCAGGCTGAAGCCATTTACATAGAGAACAAAGGCAGAGGGGGAGACGAAACAACCGGGACTACACCCCTCCTCCACTCAGCCCTGCCACCCTCCGCCCCAACCTCCTTTCACCCTCCAATCATGACGCGCACACACTCACTCACACACACACACAACACATCTCCCTCTCTTGCCAACCCCCCCCCCCCCAAACCATCCTTCTCCACCTCTTCCATCTCCACCTCCTCTCTCTCTCTCTCTCTCTCTCTCTCTCTCTGTGCACCGGTCATGGGCCTGCCTGACACCTTACGTGCCGGCGTGTCGGCGGCGGCGACGGCGCTAGCGCAGTAGCCTCATTAGCATGGCTGTGATCTGGGGCGCCCCTGGGGGGGCCCGGGGGCCTCGCCCCGCATCACTGATGTCTTGTTTGTGATGATCTCGGCTAATCAGAGGCCAGGCTCCCCATGCAAATCAGCCCAGCGCAAGCTGGGAATGAGAGAGTGTGTGTGTGTGTGTGTTAGGAGAGGAGGTGTGGAAGGAAGTGCGAGGGACTCGGGGCACTGACTTAGAGCTGTCATTGCCGCAGTGGGCTGGGACCTTTGTCATGTTGCAGGCAGAAGGGAGATGAGGTGTCACCCCCTCCACCCCAACCCTCAGCCCCACAACCCCCCCAACCACCACCCCCAAAAGAATGGGGCTGACATAGGCAGAGAGCCTGGAGGACCCAGTGCGCAAAATACAAACAGACTTTTGCTGGCGTGCAGTTCCCCAGACCATATGACAAGACACCAACCACACCCATGGAAGCACACACGAGCTCTCAAACACAAGCTTGAGAAAACACACACACACACACATACAACAGCCCTGATCCCTCATGCGGTGACTTTCCTAACATGCAGACACACCTGGCATCATTTTACACAGACCAAAAACAAAAAAAAATACAAAAATAATCTGGACCAACACAACGGTCAGGCCCTGGCCATGTCTCCGAACACGCGCTGCGCCACCATTCTGTGAATGGCCCACCCCCACCCTTCCCCAACCCAAACCCCAACCCCACCGGCCCCCTCTAAGTGAGCGAAGCCAGTGAGATCAACATGTGTGAGAAAATGTGAATGAAGGTGCTGCCAAGTTGCGCTCTCTTTTACTACGGGCCCTGTTGAATGGATCCCAACAGCTTTATTAGACAGGCCAAGTGGGCAAATGGAAAGTGTGTCGGGGCCAGATAAGCGCCGTCAGAGCCTGAATGGGTCTTTCTCACAGCATGGGCATGGAGATCTAACAGGGTGTGTGTGTGTGTGTGGTGTGTGGGGGTGTGTGGGTGGGTGTGTGGAGGGGAGGGGTGGAATGGGGAAGGGGGGTGTGAGAGGGGCCAAACGTGATAATTAAGTGAGGAAAGATGGATGGCGGATAGGGCTTGCATAGCTCATCGTTTAGGTTTGCTTAGGTCTGTGTGTGTTTGTGTCTGTGTGTGTGTGTGTGAGTGTGTTTTGCTGAACTTTTTTTTCCTTTTTTTCTCCCTCTCTTGTTTTGAAGTGTAATTTGAGACAATATGGTAGTTGGGGCCGATAACGGAAAAGTGAACATTGCCCAGGAGTGTATCAGGACTGAGTGACAGTGGAAAAGAGTGTGTCAGAGAATAGCAGCGGACACACACACACACACACACACACACACAGACATATCTATGCAGGCACACAGTTTCTCACACACAGAGACTCTCACAAAGACACCACACACACACACACACACACACACACACACACTTTCACACACACAGAGGCACAGTGTGACTGGCTCCAGTGTAACTCAAACCAGGCCTTAGCAGTAACCACTCCAATCTGTCTGTATCTGCGGGGAGGCCGAGAGGAGGGTGGAGGAGAGTGCTGATGAGCAATGTGACAGACAGGATCTTTAAAGCGACAGCTCAGTCACTCAGCTCCACATGCACACAGCTCAACACACACACACACACACACACACACACACAAAAAGACAACCCACAACCACTCAAACACACACACAAAGAGAATATACATGCGGCCCCTAAACAGAATTAACACACACACACACACACAAAAAGAGAGCAAAGACATGTACACATGGAGGCCACGAGTGTACACCATACACACACACATTCACATCAAGCATACCATAAACTCACAAACCACAAACAAACAAATCCTTCACACAAACACAAACCCACATAAGCACATAACACATAATCCTCAATGAAAACAAAAAACAATCAACAACAACAAAAAACCCCATCTATGACACACAAAGACAAAGTGTGCCAAGAGAGTGGTGTTGTTCATGTTTGCATGAAACTGCAAACAGCCCTCGTCCCACTGCACAAGCCACGCGGAGAAAAGCAAAACTGAACCTGGAGCACCTGCGCACCTGTGTGAGAAAAGGCTCCTGTGTGGGAAAACACGCCTCCATAACCCCTATCTCCCTATCGACTGGCCCCTTCATGCAGGTCACAGGAAGGAGTTGGGCAATGGGGGAGTAGCATAACTATAACTAAAAAACACACAAACAGAATGACAGCGAGTAGGAGACAGAGAGAGAGAGGTCTGTACATAGATCATGAGCATAGCAAATGCAGTGAGCCAAAGAAAAGAGTGAGTTGGGGTTAGTATGTGTGTATGTGTTGTGTGTGTATAAGTGTCTGTGAGTTGGGTTGTGGGGGGCGTTAGGCATCTTCTGGCATTTTCTGGTGGGACAAACAGTGAAAAATAACTGGAAAGACTTCTCTGTCAGTAAGAGCTATGAGTCTTGGCTGCTTCTGACTGACATAAAAAATGAAAAGATCCAGTACTGGAACTGAGTGTGTGTGTGTGTGTGTGTATGGAATGGAGTTAGGAACGGGGGGTAGAGGGAGTGCATTAGCTAAGCTTTTTGTGGCATTTCAGTGCATCTGAATCATGGGTCCCGGCTCTCTACACTTGTGTGTGTGTGTGTGTGTGTGTGTGAGTGTGTGCGCGTATGTGTGTGTGGCGCGTGCTAAGATCTCGGTTGGCTGGAACCACGCTCTTGCAGTGCTCGGCGAGGTTTGATCGATGATGCTCGTGCTTGCGGCTGAAAGAGGATGCAGACAGCAGAGCAGCAGGGAGGCCATGATGGTGGTGGTGGGGCGAAGGAGAGAGAGCAAGAAACAGAAAGAGAGAGAGGGGAGAGGGGGTCGAAGAAGCAGGGTTCAAATTTTGAAATGTGAGGGCTTCATTTGTCGGTGTCACAGCCATTATCAGCCGCGGCTCTGAACCGATCTCTTCCTCTCCACCCGCCTCACTTTTATGCATGAGTAGAGTCAAAAAGAGGGGTATAGAAGAGGGGAGAAGAGAAGAGGATGTTGGAAAGAAGAGAGGAGAAGAGAACATTCTAGAAGAACCATACTCCTGGGAGAGACTGAGCGAAAGACACAAATGGTAGACTTGACCGCTGGCCCTTGCAGTGTTTGGACATGCGCTGAGGTCGATCTGAGCAAGCCATGTCCCCTCAGCGCTGGCATTCCACAGGCCTTCGTCATTACTGCATTAGAGCCATTAGACCAAACCTCACTATGCTGCTGTGTTCATAACAGGAGGAAATCAGTGTGTCCTCGTCTGAGGTTGGAGGTTTGATGGGTGGGTGGATGGGGGGGTTGTAGGGTATGTGTGTGTGTGTGTGGTGGGTGTGATGGAGGGAGAAGTTTTAAGGAGAGGTGGTGGACTGAGAACAATCCCGTATGCGAAATAATTGCGGCGGCATTTTTTGGGATAACGTGCACCATAATAGTCCCCAGCTGGACCTGGCATCCAGACCTTACTGGAGAGCAGAGAGAGAGAGAGAGAGAGAGAGAGGGGAGATGGGGGCGGGCGGGGGACTGTAAAAAAATCTCCAAGGCCCTTCGGCGCGCCTTCCAAAACAATCAGGGTGCTATAAAAAATACCAAACCCTCAGATGCCGCCGGCACATATACGAGCGCGGGAGCGGGGCGACACATGCCAGGCACGTTACCGCCATACGCCCTCCCCTGGCACAGATGCCCTGCTCCGACACGGCACTCGAAAACCCCCTCGTTGCGGAGACAGCCCGGCCACTGGGGGCTGGGCTGGTGGGAGTGGGGTTGACTGGAGGGGTTGGTCCACTAGGAGACATATGGTTAAGTGGTCTGGCACCTTATGCCTGGCACGGAATGGCCAAATCCTTGAGCGCCGTCCTTAGCGCAGTTTTGAGAGATTCAGATAAGAGGCCACTAAATGGACCCTCACCGAACAGGAGTGTTTGGAGAGAGAAGGAGTAAAATAGTGGGAGAGAGGGAGTGGATTAAGAAAAAGAGACAAACTGATAGTGCTGGGTACACCAAAAAAGAACAGTATGTGCACTGGCCAAAGGGAGTGTGTGTGTGTGTGTGTGTGTATGTATGTGTGATCAAATACCAACAAAAAATACCATCAGGACAGAATGAGGCTTGCGGCTAGTGACAAAACAGCACTTACTGGAATGGGCGCAACCAACGCCATCCCCGAGAGATGCCAGGACAGGTGTGTCGCTTGACAGAGCAGCCAACTTCAAATAACAGGTTTCATAATACTCTCTCACCCATCCACAATCCCACCCCCACTCCTGACTCACCCTCACCTTCACCCTAACCTTCTCCCTCCCTCCCTCCCTCCCTCTCTCCACCCTACCACTGAAATGAGGTGTACAGCGGAGTTTAGCCCTCGGCCATCCTCATGTGGTATTTTTTTTTCCACCTCCTCTTTTTTTAAAATTTTGCCCTCTGCAGGGTAAACAAGGAAAGAGAGAGAGAGAGAGAGAGAGAGAGAGAAAAGAGAGAGAGAGAGAGACAGAGAGATGGCTCTCTCTCCCTTGGCTGTTATCACTATGATGCATTTTCTCCTGCTGGCACCGTTCCTGCATAGCTTATGGTTAAGACGGCTTTCATCTCTCCAGCGCCTTCAGCAAACATACCGGCAGGCCATCCCAGCCTCGCGACAGGCTCAAACAAGCTCTCCTGGCATGAATAAAAGCGATAGGATCTGGGCTTTATTTCATTTTGGGTCCACACACATGAGGGGAGAGGCAGAGGGAGAGAGAGGCAGAGGGCTTTTTTTTTTTTTTTTTTTTCTTATGCTGAATTATAGCCCATGCCTGTAACCCTCCTCTAGTTTAAATCTTCAGGGCTCTAATGTCATAGGCCATTATCAACATGACAGTGCAAGCCCTCTTCATCTGCCATGCTGGGTTTCATTGGCATTAATGTGCTTTTCCAGCTGGGGGTCTTAGGTGCGCACACACACTCTCTCCACACACACACACACACACACACACTCACACACACACATACACACACACGCAAACTGTCACGGGTAGTAAACCTATCTGAGCTGTTAAGAGGATGGGTGTCCATTTGCTTACACATGACAGGCATAACCAGGTAAGCACCCGCTGATCAAAAACCCTAATAGGGGCTGAAGTAACGGTGTTGTGTTTCTTAAAAGAAAAAAACAAGATATGCTGTCCTGTTTTGATGCAGTGTGTGTGATATCTGTCAAATAAAAATGTGTGTTTACAAAGGTTGTGGCCAAAAGTGAATGCTCTGATGTGTGTGCATCAATATCTTTGCACAATTAAGGGAGGGGACAGTAAAAGTACAAATGAAAGTCCCACAGTCAAAGACCTCCCTCTTGCTTTTTTTTTTTTCTTTTACTGTAACGCAAACCACCCAGAACATAACCACCGAGACCCATAATATGAGAAAAGCCATGGTGACTAGGTTCCCTTGTTTTGTGACATAATACCGTAGCCACAAATCTTAAGTGAAGGCACTGTTTTAAAAAAGAAAAAATGTAAAAAAAAAAACCTATAGGTAGTGCAAAATCACAAATGCTTTGTTTTCCTTGACCTGCTGTTTTGTCTGCAGAAAAGAAGGAAAGAGGGAGAGAGAGAGAGAGAGAGAGAGAGAGAGAGAGAGAGAGACAGAAGATAATTGCCGAGGAGCTGTAACTCTGGTTCTGTCAGGCCTAGCTGCAAGTCTTGTGTTAATACCCAGCATAAAGAGCATGTCCACGAAAAGAAAGGCCAGCCAAATCTCAGTGTTGCAGGACAGGTTTTAGAGTGCCGTAATCCGGCATGGTCTATCAGTGGCGGCCTCCAGTGCCGTGAACTGAGCCTTTTCACCGGGGGGATCAGGGTAACTGCCAGGCTTAGCTTCCCCTGAAGCGGAACGCTCCAGAAAACAACGTGCACGTCTGGACGCCACCCCCCCCCCCAACCCCCCCCCCCTTAACACACACACACACACACACACATACACACACACACTCTAGCCTGACCTGCAACATATTTGACATGAGATGATGGGGGTGGGGGGGTGGTAGAGGTAAAATGTCTGTATTACTGTATTACTGTAGGTAGCATACTCCAATGAGATCACAGAAATGTTAGATAAACAACACTGACTCACTGACCGAATTATTGTAGTTCGACATGGAAACATTGTGTTGCGATCTAGTGGAAATTCTGATAATACAATGACAGAGAAAGTGTAGAAACTGTGAATCTCAGATGTAGGTTGGTTAAAATGTCTATCAACATGGCTGACAGTTGCCTGTACAAACTGTGATTAAATACACATTTCTCCCCATAGAAATAGTAATTAACCAATGTGGTCTGCCTGCGGAGTTTCACATGTGCTGCTGTTAAAAGAGGAAGAGAGGCGCGTTAGAGATCTGCACACGGGCCCATCTGGGAGTAGGCCTGTGTTTAAGAGGTGCTAGAGGAGCGGGTGCGACGCTGTGATTCTGGTGTTCAAGTGACAGACACAATGTTCAATTGTTTCCTCCAACTGGTGCAAAAAATATTCAAGCAGATTAGAGGGGAAAAAAAGAAAAAAAAAAATTCAAAACAGAGGCGACATGATGCACATCAAATATTTACACCACCACTGTTGAGAGCATTTCTTTCTTCCTTTTTTTTAGGTGACATAGTTGGACGGCTTGCATTTTTTCATAAATTTAAAGGAAGACTATTAAGAAGAAGGAGTGGAGGAGGAGAAGAGAAGGAGGAGGTGAGGTGGGTGAGTGAAGGAGTGAAAATAAAGGGGCCTGCACACATCTGGACAACACCGTCAGCACATGCTGAAAATCTAGCGGCAGCATTCACAGTCCAAATTAGTGGCGAGTTTTATTCCCTGCTGTGGTAGGAAAAATATCAAATCTGCTGCCATATGACTACCATAAAGTGGTATGTAGAGCGTTTGATGCCTTCATGTGGGCCACTTTAACTCCTTCCAGGGATCCAAGTGTAGCACATGTGCCATGGCCCTGCTTTCTTTTAACGCGTCCAACATGGACCTGGGTGACCCGTTTGCCAGCAGACTACACCAATCAGACAGGCGATTGGGGTGGTCTAATTTTGGGGAGGAGGGGGGAAACGGGGGGAGGTGTGTGTGTGTGTTGGGGGTGCAGTGGATCTCACGGCAGACATGATGGCATCGAGTGCCGGGTTTCCACACACACACACACACACAAACACACTGGTGGTGGCAGTGTGGTACAATGTGGTGCAACATTGGCACAGGACAGCCGCCATTTCTCAGGCGTCTGAGACGAGAGTCTGCGGGCACCCGTTCTCTCATCCCTCTGTGCCCTCCTTGTGGTTTTGCCGTTTTTTTCTCACACTTTCTTTCTTTTTTTTTTTTTAAACTTTACTTCAGTCTGAGCGCTGTTAAGCCCAGGCTGATCTGTCTCCTGTCCCCGGAGTGGGATTTTTTTTGGCTGGAGAGTCAAACACCTCCATCTGCCAGTAGCACAGGCGGGAGTCTCAGACGCATGCATGCCTGAGAGACAGGTACTGTATGGGGGATGGTTTATTGCCAATAAAGCCTGGAGAGCTTAACGTGACTTTACAGGTTTGGGAAGTACACAATTTATCATCCAAATTGTGTCTTGTCTAAGGGCTGTCTTGAAAGGCGAAAAAGATACATTTATATTTAAAATATATGCTTTTCATTTTCAGTGTAAACTGACACATCTGCATATGGACAGACACACAAACACACACACCTGCACACACACATACACACACATACAAATGTTAACTAACAAACATAGGGACACATACACATACAGACACAGACATACATATACACACACACAAAGTTACCATAAACAATACTACTGCATAAAAAAGATATTCTCCACTGCACACTTTAATGTAAAAAATAGCTACGCCACTGGAAATTCCTGTCTCACAAACGCACCCCAGCCCACACTAACGTGTACATCCTGCCACCACACAAACGCGTGCACACACACACACACACACACACACACACAGCCATCTTTAGCCCTAATCACAACCCTGAAGGCTGGACATCAAATGCTGTGAGTTGAAACCAGATGATCAGAAGTAATTAACGCAGTTTCATATGCAAATTTAATTAATGCAAAACTACAAAGTCATTATGCAAATGGAGTTTTCCTTGAGCCCCTGTGCAAATATTCATAGCTCGAAACTGGGATCAGTCTCACCATCTCTCTCTGTCTCTCTCTCACCCACTTTCACACATTCACACATGCTTTCACTGTCTGTCAACACACATGTTTTTCTTGCTGTCTTTTTCCAAGTTATTCCAAAGTTGAGGATTTTTGTGTGTGTGTGTGTGTGTATGTATGTGTCTCAACTGAGCTCACGAGTGCCATTGAAAACGAAAAAAAAAATGCCCGCTACCGATAAGGGGCTGGTTGGCAGTGAAGCGCGTCAATGAGACTGTTAGACCAGGACGCTATGAATATGCATGACACTGATTGCTTTTCATGATTAAAGACTACTCTAATATTCAAATGAGAGCATACTGGGTGATTACGGCACATTCTGTGGTAGAGGTGAAGAAGAAAAAAAAAAGATCAAGTCCTGCCACATAAAAAATGTACAAAACTCCAATCTGACAAGCAATTTTTTTTTTTCCCCCTCAGGACCTACTGATTATGGGTGTCCTTAGAAAAGTCTTACAGTGGAAGAAGTCAGTTAATTGATGACATAAATGAGGAAGATGAATTTTAAAATGTGATATGCCTTCTTTCCTCTATCACATGTAATTTCTCTATGCCTTTCTCCAGTTTCTGTTGACACAAGTACAGTGTCAGATGGAGCGAAAGAGGATATGTGGCAGCATGGATATGTGTGTGTGTCTGAGTGTGTAAGTGAGAGAGAATGTGTCCGCATATGTTGTGTATGTGTGTGTGTGTGTGTGTTTTATGCATATGCACGTCTTTGTGTGTGTGTGTGTGTGTGTGTTGTGTACACGCCGGTATTTGTAGACTTGGGGAGGAGCCGAGGTGCAAAACTGTGCAGGCCTTGAGATCAAAGGTGTGTGTGTGTTTGTGTGTGTGTGTGTGTGTGTGAGCAGGCAGAGGAGAAGCTGTTTTTTGAGGTGAATATTACTGTCAACGGCAAGACAGCGTGTCCCATGAAATATTCAACGGCACGCAGCAATCTTCCTGAGCAGCGGGTTCAAGAAACCCAACCAACCGCTCCCCTCACCCCCCACCCCCACCCCCACCTCCCCTTTGTTGTGTGTCGTTTGCAACGATGCCCACCCAGCTCTATATGGAGGGTTTGCAGTGGGAAGGGCAGAGGATTCACTCAAACACACAACGTGTGTGTATGTGTATTTGTGTGTGCGTTTGTGTGTGTGTCTGTGTATTTGTATGTGTGTGTTTGTTTGTGTGTGTTTGTGTGTGTGTTTGTTTGTTTCTTTGTGTGTGTGTGTGTGTGGGCCAGAAGGATGCAATAAGACCTCCTGTGGGGCTAGACAAGCTAAGGATGCAAATCTGACTTTTTTTTCCCGCAAGCCCTATGGCATCAGTGTTTGTATGTGTATGAAAGAAGGAGGGGTGGGGTGGGGTGGGGTGGAGGAGAATAAACATGTCTTTTCTGTTGTCTGAAATTTTTTGCCCTCCTCCACATGATGGAAAAAATGTCTTTGACCCTTAAAAAAAGGACCAAAAGCAAAACTGACAGAAACAGTTTTGGAAGAAATAGATGCCGGTAAACAAGCCGTTTCAGTTTCAGAGGCAAAGCCCTGGTTTTTATGGAGATAAAACAATGCATATTGCGTATTGTGTGCATGTAAGCAAAATAATCAAACCATGTTCAGAGTAACACCAAAATACCAAGAATGGCTTCTCTTTCCAGGGAAGAAGGAGTTAATTTTTTGGGATCTAATAAACTCACTACATTAAAGGACTGAAATCTGACCAATCTCTCTCTTTCTCTTTCTTAAGACATGTCTTTCTTTCTCTCTCTCTCACTCTCTCTCTCTCTGAACACGGCTCTGACCTCACAGCAAGTGCTTCTTTCTTCTGCTGGGTAACCCAGTGCCACAATATATTTAATTAGCCCTATTAAATATAAGCTCATTTGGATGAAACTTAAGATGGCTAAGTGGCAGTCTAATGTGTTAGGGGTGAGGTCTCAATGTGTTTAATTCCCCCATGAGGATCACAAAGTGGCCTCGGTTCACACTGATAACCTTGACTTTTTCCCACTAGGCAAACGAACCGATGGCAAACTGTGAAAGATGAAAAGAAATGAGCGGAAGACAAAAAAATTGAAGATGACAGAATAAGAAGAAGAAAACGCAGACGTACAAAAGATAAGATGCTCGCATTCCGTCACAAGTGGTTGTATAATTTAAAATTGAATTCCTCGACCCTGCCCCATATCAAGTCCATACACCAGTTTTAATTTGGCTGCTGCTGGTAAATAGCTTGGGGAGGAATTTTAAGGTATTTGTACACCATGGACCAATTTCAATAATTTCTCACATTTATGATAATTGCTGCTGTGTTATTTGTCAGTGGGACTAAGTCTCACTTATAGAACACCACGTTCTCGTAGTGAACGCTACGCTACCCCATTGGACGGGTTCTGAGCACCTGTGGGTTGATTTGTGTGATGGCCTGGGTTACCCCGTTTGTGCAGATGGCTCAGAGCATACACACAC
>JAVQKI010372345.1:0-25943 GCA_036025975.1 Nematalosa erebi
CAAGTAAAGCTATTCTTTCGTCTGGCAGAGAATTTGCTCCTTTTATTCTTTACCCTCAGAGACAACAGCTCACCAAAGTGATGCATATTAACATAAGCTCACATAACAGTCTGCTGAGGATAACAAGACTGACATTTTATTTGGGCAAATAAAATGTTACATTAGGCTGAGAGGATCACTGGAGCCAAGAGTAGAACAAAAATATTTTATTTATAGATCTAATTTTATTATTTGGCCTCAAAAAACCAAACAAATCGCAACTAAAGCAACGGTTCCAAAAATACTGCTTTTAACAAAGAACATTCTGTGAACTGCCCTTTATGATGGAAACACAGATTGGATTATCTTGTCCTGGGAAACCAAGGAATGTCCCAGCGTTCCAAGGTAGGGTATTCTTTCTCCAAAGGGTGTTTATGTATAAATGGCATGAAATCCATTAACCAATGATTGAATTTGTTGTGAGGCGAGAGAGGGGCCCTTGGTCATGCCCAGTAGGAGTCCTACTGAATAAGGCAATGATGCCGTTTAATTATTTTTCAGGCCTTCTTACATGCTTGTTTATCCCTGTAAAACGGAATGCTTTGAGTGTCCACTGCCACCCATTGCTTGCACCACCCTGCCAGTGGCGGGGACTCATTGTCACGCGGCAACGGCATGCATTAACATATAAATAAGCATGCACACCCCCGGCCAGGCTGCTGGCAGCCCAGATTAGGGAGGTCAGAGGCCTGAATGACTCCCCTCAGTCATAGGAGGTTTGTCCACCATGCTGGCCGGCCCCCTCTGTCCACAATGCAGCAGCCTGAGACCTCTGGCCTGTTCCAAAAGGTTCCTTGCCCAACCCCCTCGCCCTGAATCTAAGACCAACCTATCCCATCTTTATCTCAACCCCCCTGCCCCAAACCACCACTGCCCCTTATGGCCCTCGGGACCCCTTCATCTTCTTCTGTCAGCGTGTGCACCCCCGCACACACTCCCTCACAATGGAGGGTCTCTGAAGCCAGGCCTGTGTTATTACCCCCTGGGTCAGCGGCAGCTATAAGAGGGGGAGAACACTGGGCCTGGGAGATGGTTAGCTGGAGAAAGAGCTCCAGTGTTTGCCTTGCATTCTCCCTGCTACCCACTTGACCAGGCATCCACAGCCCACCACCATACAGACACCACAGCGGCATCAACTTTATTCTTTAGTGCCTTAGTGTGTGTGTGTGTGTGTGTGTGTGTGTGTGTGTAAGTGAGAGAGAGAGAGAGAGGGAAAGAGAGAAAGCAATCCGTACTGTACCTGAGTCTGATTCACTTGATCAGATTGATCGCCCCGTTCCGTAACGGGGTACAATACGCTAGTACACTTGGAGGAGGTGGACTCTAGTACGGCTCAATTGGACTCAAACATGTAACACGGTAACTAAGTACACCCTCAGTGCCCGAGTGCCTCTTAGGTGTTCACAAATTCCAGCAGTGAAAGATAGTTCAGCGCTCTAGCCCTTCACTACCTAAAATCTGAAACAACAACAGCAACAACAACAACAACAACAACAACAACAAATACTATTCCCCAAAGATGACATCGTCATCAAGATCGTCTGGAGCCAGTTTAGGAGGCCATTTGGGACGGTGTGAAGTCTTTGCAGCCGGGCCTATAGGATCAGATTAAATGGGAGGAGGTGTCCCTGCTGAGAACAGTGGGCCACAAAACAGGATGACAAGAGCGCCGCTCAGAACAATGGCATAGTCATCCGCTCCTGTGGGAGAGCGTTGCATGCGCTACACTGTCTCCTCACTCGCTCACACGGCTCCAATTGCTCACTTCCCAGAGCTCCTCTCTTCTATAATCTATGTACAGCTGGCAAGGCACATTTTTATGTAATTCCTGTTATTATTTTTTTTTTGTGCCCAACACAAGCTGTTATAGCACCTTTCTGCAGTCCGTTTACCAAGAGGGCCCTCTCTTAGCGGCAGAAAACAATAATGAGTTCCCCCTGCCTTCCCACATCTAGTATGGTGTGTGTGTGTGTGTGCGCGAGTGTGTTTAATCCTGATTTCAAGCTAAAAGTGTAATTATTGCTTTTAGCCCAGATGGTGCTGCAGCAGAGAGCAGGAGGGAGGGAAGAGGAGTGGGGTGAGGGTCTTTAAGTGTTAATCAGCGATGCCTGAAATGAGTTAAAGCAGCCTTTATCACACCTAAGGCTATTCGCATCTCCGCTCACCTAGCGAGCAGGCGAGGCAGAGATCTTCTGCTGCCTGACAGAATGTTAAAGAAAAGACGGCAGCACCAGCTTTAGGTTTTTAAAGGGGGCATCAGTGGTGAATAAGCCATGCTGTACACACATCTGACACATGCTGTCTCCACTAGAGACCTGGAAAGGCACTGTGCAGCTCTGCTGCAGGTGTTTTACATAACTCTCCTGGTGTTAACCCACACTGCTGACTAGCATGACCCCGAGACCATGGTTCTGTCAGCCAGATCAAACATACTACTGAATATTTAGGTCTGCTGCCCTATCTAATAAAGGCATGTGCTAATGAAGACCTGTATATTTAGGTCTGTGCAAGACAACAGGATCACTAGGGTTTCATTGCTGTGTGTGGAAAGTCACAATCCTATCCCCTCCCTTCTCATATCAGATGCTGGGGTCCAACCATCTCATCAGTATACTGGGTGGTCATAACACCTCTGCAGTGGGTCGAGGAAGCTTACCTAGCATGGAGGCGCCCTCTGCTGGGTAGTCGGGGAATGGTCCCTCGGAGGGCACGCTGACTGTGCGCCGCAGACTCCTGCCCTTGGACGAGGAGGCGCTTGGGCTCTCGTGCATGTCCACTGGCATCTGCTTGCAGGGGGAGAGAGGACGGGTCAAGATACAGGACACAGCTGCACAGATAAGGCACATCTGGACAGCTAAAGCACAGCTGTATTGCTTCCTGTGGGTCAGGCTGATTATTTCGGCCACCTAGCCAACATGGACATTGAGGACATTGAAACCCCACAGTGACTTATCCATGGTCATGTTTTTCCTAATAACATTAAAGGAGGAAGGTAGATTTTCCCCAGGTGGCAGAGACAATCAGCCTGTTTGGCTCCCCTCATGACGGAGATCAAATCATGAACAACACAAATCCACACCCAGGGTCTCCTGCTGGCAGGGACAAGATGAAGCTCACATCAGTTTCCTGTTGTGGCGTAAACACTGTCATCGCCATGGAGAACAATGACAGGGACATGAGGGAAAAGGCCTCTCAGAACTCAACTCCCAACTCTGGCCCCCCTTCCTCCCTCTCTTCCTCTCCCTGTTTATCAGTAGGGTGAGAGAAGAGA
This sequence comes from Nematalosa erebi, assembly GCA_036025975.1. Taxonomy (NCBI): domain Eukaryota; kingdom Metazoa; phylum Chordata; class Actinopteri; order Clupeiformes; family Clupeidae; genus Nematalosa; species Nematalosa erebi. The sequence goes on from JAVQKI010372345.1 coordinate 3,311, forward strand.
AGAAAAGAAAGAGGGGACAGAAGGAGGGATAGGGAAAGAGACTGGTGCGGGGGTTGGTGATGGCGGTGAGAGAATACTAGGGGAGAGAGGGGAAAGGAAACTTTACACGCAAGGAAAGGAGGCTGGTTGGATGAAGAGGGGATAAAGATTTTTTTCCTCACCTCTTCCTCCTTGTTGAGCAGGATGAGCTGGCTGTCTGTCAGGATGCAGTACTTCCTCTCCCAGACGCTGGGCTCGGAGTAGGGCGACTGGCCGCAGGAGAAGCGGTGCGCGGGAGGACCCTTCACGTCTGTGCACAGGGGACACAGGAGACATGTCAGAGGGCTAAAGCACGGGGGCGCGTCCCAGAGAAGGCTTGGTGGGTAGTAGCCCCGCCGCAGCCTCCTGGAGAAACAGCTGCGCAACATGGCACACTTCAACTAAAATACGCTAAACCTGGGGGTCTACTGGGAGCAGACAAGTTTCGAGAAGGACTAGCGTAAGTGACTGCACTGCCTGGTGAAGGTGCGCACACTTAATCTCATCTCATCCTAAGGCTCATGGTTGGCACAGAGGAAAAAATGAATACTAGAGTACTAGGCGTACCTTTCTCTATAAAAATCCCCTCATCACAAAAATAGTTCCCCTGAGACACAGGAACATTGTAGGCTGTTTTGAAGGAGACAGTGGAAATTCAATTAAGACTCACTAACACTAACTTAGTTGTAGATGCTCTGAAATGTATTTATTTCCCTCAAATACAATTTTGCCCTATAGGTGGCAGTGTAGACACATCTTTCTACAGGAACACCCTCTTAGGTTGAGGGAATGATTCTCACGTCTCACATGTTACCGCCTTGAAAAAGTAACAACATCTAATCAAAAGGAGCTGGCCTGCGTCACTGAATATTTATGGCATCATCAATGTTTTACCATCTTCCATGTACCTTGAAAACAGTTAGGTATAAACACACATCCCGATACAGTTATGCATATATACACGATCAGAACAATGTTTGCGCTACACACAACACCGCACACACTGGAACATACATTTATTTGATTTATCAGGCTCAGGTTCTCAGGTCAGTTGTAGCACAGCAGAAAGAAAGCTTAGGTCACAGGTTAAGGTCAGAGGTTGCGTGCCCTTGTGTCACCCTTGATTAGGGCAGGGGGGCATCATTGACCCTTGAGGAGTCATCAATCTCCCCTAACTCGCCGTAGCGTGGCTGAGTCAGGCGAAAGAGAGTGCAGGCCCCGGTTACGCCACTGTCTCTGGGGAATGGGTGGGACCCCTTGTCCTGAGTTTGTCTTCTGCTAGGCCTGAGAGTGTTTACTCTACCGCTGCCTGCCCATGCCCGCCACGACCAGCTCACCCTCCCCTACCCCACCCCACGCCCCTCCCTTCACCCTCCCGCTGGGTATGACAAGCCACCAGGGGAAAACGTGGCACAATAAGAACAAGAAAAAAAGTGAAGCAAAGAGAAAGAAAGGCAAAAGGGAGTTTTTTTCCGTCAGATGAGAGAATGTGTGGGCATTGGGCAAAAGAGTTCTTGCACTGTAAGATGACGGCACAGCACGGCACAGCACTTCACCACATGAGGGAGAGGAAGTGACAGTGGGAGACGGACACTGACGAAAGACAAGACACCAAAGACTGGCTGGCACAAACTGTTTTCCTCATCAGCTGCTATGCAAACACGGATGTCATGGCAGAGTAAACAAACGCGCTTTCACAGCCAACAATCCAAGCCTGGTTTTAGACACATGGAGAGAGAGAGAGAGAGAGTGTGTGTGTGTGTGTGTGTGTGTGAGATCGAGAGAGAGAGAGAAAGAGAGCATGTGATCCTGCGCGAAAGACAGACAGAGCAGTTCGCCCACACTCAGAGATAGACAGAGAGCGCGTGGGGAGGGAAGCAGGATCTGGTCCAGGCCCCCAGGCAGAGAGTCTCGGATCCGCCTGAACTACCAGCAGAATCTCAGCACAGCACCTCATTCTCCCATTCTCACTGCACACACATAGGCGAGAAAAAAAAAACAAAAACACAATACTAGGGGATTAATTAAGGCACTGCTGTTCAGCCCTGTGTGAGATTTCTTTGTGATTTGTTGAGTGATTTGTGGCGAAGATGATGGTTTTATCTGACTGTGATAGCGATCTGCCCGGGTCATTGCCATCTAGGAGACGAAAGGGGAAAACACAGGTCTGTTGCCAGGAGACCAGGAACACACGTGAGCATGTTAAACGTTCACAGGGGGGATACGACCATATGGTGGAAGAAAACATCCCCAGGGTCCAAAAGATCCTTTGGTTTCTCCACAATAAGGGACCAAGACATTTCGTTCACCCTCAAAAATGTCATTCTTCCAACATGCAACTGACTGCACCCTATAGTTTCATAGACAAAAGGAAAGCTGAGCAGAATAAAGGCAACACAGATTTCAGATGTAGGTTAGGCTGGTTTCAGTATGAATCTCTTCCCACAGAAAGAGTGCACTGTAAGGGTGAGGTGACTGTGCAGTGCTGGGACAACTGCAGTGTGCCATCTGGAGGATGTGGCCCTATTTCTGGATGAATTCTTAATGAATTCCCCGCATGGCTGTCCTCACCAGGACCCTCTCCTCCACACCTGCCTCAGCACAAACACTAACACACACACACACACACACTGTACGAGCAAGACAGGCCTGTGCTAAGCAACACCGCGTGCGCACACACACACATGCATGGATACTATACAACACGCACGCACTTGTACGAGCACGACAGGCCAGCATTAAGGAGAAAAGCCACACCACACACACATTCACACGCTCACTACAAACACGCACAGACAGCCCGGCAGGCCACTGCTAAAGAGAAAGACCACCCTGCCCCCTTACACACACTCACCACACACACACACTGTACGAGCATGACAGGCCAGTGCTAAGGAGAACAGTACTCCACCACCACCACCACACACACACTCACCACACACACACACACTCACTATAAAAACAGATCAACCAACAGGCACTTTAGCACTATAGCTGCATACCGTCAGGCATCCCCATTGTTTATATAACACTCACCCGTTTATAATTTTGTTTGGACCAAAAAAAAAAAAACGTTCTTTTTTCAAGGTGTGAGTTTCACTGCGATAAAAAGGAAAAAAACATTCTGTGCCCTGGTTTGCACTATATTCTGGCATTCTCTCTCTCTCTCTCTGTGTGTGGCATAGAAATCAGTGGTGTTAGTGAGGCAAGGAAACTGGTGGGTGTGCCCCCTCTTTTTCTTTCTTTCTTTCTCTCTCTCTCTCTCTCTCTCTCTGTCCTGGTCCTGGGAGAGGGTGCAACTTCTTGCACTTGCGGAGGGGAAGTAATTGCCATGTGCTCTGGGGCTAAAAATAGTGAGCCGCTGCTCTGCACGGACCTTCACAGCGCAGTGCTGCTGTGTCACTGTAGCCTGGGAAAGAGAGAGAGACAGAGAGACAGAAAGAGAGAGAGAGGGAGAGAGAGGCGAGCCTCACTCGGACTCTGACACAAGGCCCCTTCATCTGGCGATGAAGTGGGCATCTGCCGTGGCAGCAGGGCACCCGCGCCCGTCGCCATCGGCTGTGCTCGTTACACAAGCCGTTAACAGCTCTCTGTGGCTGCCACTGGCATGGCAGGGAGCCTCTCCCCTGGTGCTGTACACTCAGATCACCAATGGTGGTGGCGGGGCAGGCTTTTTTTTCAACTGCTTGTGACTTCCTCCCTTCCACGGTTCTCCCCTTCTTAAAGATAAGCAACAACAAAAAAAACAAAAACAAAGTCCCTGAGCTGATTTACACCTCGCTGGGCCCATGCATGACCTGACCCGGCTTGGCCTGCGAGACCACATGACACACATACATGAGATACTTTCAGAGGGGGATGACCTGAAGTCTCCACCCGGCAGAGATTCCAGAGAATTCCTCTGAATGAAGTCTGACAGCTTAAAAAAGCAGCAGTGTTGTCAGGGGAAAACAAGGTTGCACTCGTGCCATCTTCAAAACTTTGGCACTCTCAACAAGGATGTCACTAACAAGAACGGCTCACTGTGCATGCATGTGTGTGTGTGTGTGTGTGTGCGTGCATGTGTGTGTGTGTGTGTGTGAGTACCGCCCTGCACTTGTGGCCTGCACAAAAGGCCCTGTGCATGTCTGCAGGGTTGGTGGTGGGCAGAGGTGGTGAGGGGAAAAGTGGCTGCCTGAACAGGAGGTGCATAGCCACAGACAGGGCCAGCACAGGCAGGGGCTCAGAGCATGCCATGTGATGCAGCAGGAGGGAGGAACACACACACACACACACACACACACGCGCGCAGTGAAAGTCACATACCAGCTTCAGCTGCTACTAAGCTTGCCACAGAAAAATAGACAAACTATGAGAGAAGCGCACAAAGTCTGAAGAGAAAATTCTAGAGAAAATGAGAGCAAAATACGGCAGTGTTTTTTTTGTTGTGTTTATCTTTGTTGAAAGTCTATGCTATTTCATGGCAGTGCACAGTGCCAGTGTCTCCAGGGCTCGGCCTGTTTGGCTGATCTGAGAGCTGGAGTAGGAACAGAGCACAAGCTCCTGGCCAATTACAGCCCACCCCTCCACCCTGGTCTCTACCAGCCACCCACCTCTTGGCTGCTCCTGACGGTTTGAGGGCTGCACACGGTGAGCGTAATGAGGCAGTAACCATGTGGGTGTTCTGGACCCGCTCCCCAGCGCCGACTGAGCCCATGTGAGCGACGCGAGTGGGCCGGGCCTGGCAGGGGCTCCACTGTTTGTTTGTGCGGCCGGGGCGACGGCGGCGGAGGGGGTGATGGTGGTGGTAGTAGTTAGGGGGGGGCAGTGTAGGGCTGGTAGCACAGCCTGAAAACAATTACTACGGGGCGACTGCCAGCTGGACACTCGGGCTGCCAGTCTGTGACCCCGGAGGGGGTCAGCGCACACAAATGGCTCACAAGCAAGGGCAGCGGAGGGGCCTGTCCTCTCCATAGGGAGTACGCAAGTAAGACAGATGAACTGAGCGCAAGCGTCTGGCTGTGATCATGGGTGTGTGTGTGTGTGTGGGTATGTGTGTGTAGCTGTGTGAGTGTGGGAACTCAGTGGTCGTAGCCTGGCATGAGCACACTGCCAGGGGTATGTTTGTGTCTGGGCGGCGTGTTTGTGTAGTTTAAATATACATGTGTGCGCATGTGAAGAATGCCTGTGTGACATTGACACACCAGTGCCCCCCAATCCAGCAGTGCCAATGCAGTGTGTGTGTGTGTGTGTGTGTGTGTGTGTGTGTGTGCAACCCCAGACACTGGGTGCCTCTCCCTAGAGGTCATGCGCTGGTCGAGCCCACTGCAGAGAGTGTTTTTATATAGTGTGTTGTGTGCAAGGGTGGGTGTGTGTGTGTGTGTGGCAGGTCAGGAGCAGTGTAAAGCAGCAGGGTAACCCTAGCTCTGTGGAGTCCTGGCTGGAATGTCTGGGGCTCGGGGTGAGGCTACACCACCTGTCTGAGATGGAGTTTCAGAGGCGGAATGCTCTCTCAGGGCCACTTAAACACAGCTACCCCCGGTGACACATCACGGCACTAACCTGCACAGAGCCCCACCTAACCCCCACCCAAACCCAAACCCTGCCATGCTGGTCTGACACACAGACCTTAACTACGCGCGCACACACACGCACACACACACACACACACACACTACTGCACATGAGCTTACAGCAGTGTCCTTCACAAAGCACAGTAAGTATCAAAGTCTCCAATCACACACAAAACTCAGCATAAAGAGCTTAATCCCCCGCCCAATCACACTCACTGTGTCTCACACACACACACACACACACACACACAGACAGACACAGACAAAGCATGAAGAACTGAGTATAAAGAGTTGAGCAGTCCCCCATCATAGCCACTGTGACAGGGGCTACACTAGGAGCGCTATGAAGTGCTCCATTCACATAGTGTAACAACTGTTTAAGAAGACTGCTCTAATCTATTTTGAGCATGAACAGTGCTATCGTCTCTGGTGTTGCATTAATTATAGTGGAAATTAATTGTTGCAGTGTACAAAGTGCAAACACAATGCTTCAGTAATGCTGACTGAACGCCTTAGTAACACACCCAGTGTAGCCACACACACACACACACACCCTGCGTCCTGCGCTAAGGAGAGACACTGAGATTGATGGGGTGTGAAATCATAATTTTCCAGCTCTTTGCAGATTCCCTTGAGAAATCCCCTTTTCATTGCCCCCCCTCTGACAGAACATGAAGTCCCAAGAAAAGAAACCATTCTCACGGCGCAAAACCAGAAGTATGTACTGTTCAACTCATGGGAGCATCCTCTGCTTTTGAAATCGTGCCATTCAAATGAAACAGCACTGATAACTTCCCCCTCCTTTGCTTTCGGACACCTATGAGAGCCCGTCATATCTCCCACCTCACTTGCACAAATACAAAACAAACATTCAGCACTTGCCATTTCCTCTCCCTATTCACACAATGTGTCAGTCAGTGAGTGTGTGTGTACAGTATGTGTGTGTGTGGTATGTGTGTGATTATGACTGATGTTAGGAATGTGGCTGGGATTTACCCCAACTTGCTTTCTTAGTCTCAGAGTCAGTCGGCTGCGTTCCCACACCTTCTGCCAGGTGTGTGTGTGCTGAGCACACACCCTCTTTACCGTTGCCTGCCTTGGAAGCCAACAGAGGATGCTTTGTGTGACTCCTCCGCCATTGCTGCAACCTGGACTCTCGTCTTCCTCCGCCGCCAACACCACCCCTCCAGCTAACTCAGGTGGCATCAGACTAGCCTGGTAGTCTATGGCAACTTGTAAACACAAAACAGCTTCTCCGATAACAACGCGGCGACGTCATCCTTAAATTGCCAGGCTAACGGAAAGAGAGGTGGGTGACAGGGGATGGGGGAGGGACGGCGTCATTGCTGGTTGACCGGGAAGAAAAATGAAGAGGGGACAGAGACGCACAGAAGGAGAGAGAGAATAAAGACAGGCAGACAGAGGGAATGTGTCAGAGAGAGAGGGAAACAGAGAGAGAAAGAGAAAGAGAGAGGGGGAAAGAGAGAGAGAAAGAGACAAAGAGGGTGAAAGTGGAAGAGAGAGAGAGACATTGAGCACGAACAAGAGATAGGGAAAGAGAGGCACACAAAGAGAGGGAGAGGAAGAGAGACAAAGAGAGGGAGAGAGAGGTAGAGTGAGATAAAGAGAGAGGAGGGGAGAGAGAGAGAGAGAGACAGAGAGAGAGAGAGAATAATGGAGCAAGAGAAGGGCGTGGTACTGATACTGCCCTAAACCCCACTGCAAACAGGAGCCAGACTGAAACAAACAAACATGCGGCGGCTCAGCTTTCCGTGTCGGCCACTGCGTCACTGTCCCAGCGCAATGCAAATGGCACTCGCTGCCGGCACGCCATTCAACAGCTGTCTGAGCCTTGAGTAGAGCATGCCGTTGAATGGATGAATGTTGTGTGGCAATTTTAACTTCCATTACAGACAATAATAAGCCGGTCCAATTCAGAGTCCCCTATTTAGAGATCACGGCGAGATGGCAAGTTATCAGCATTGCAAATTAGCACGTTTAATTGGTAGCTGGAGAGAAAGGGCTTGAAAAAAGTCTTCAGTGGGAGGAAATGATGGCAATTAACAGATTGAGTTGTGATTGCAGGCCCTCTGTGTGTGAGTGTGTGTGTGTGTGTGTGTGTGTGTGTGTGTGTGTCAACTCCAGCTGTTTGCAGCCAGATAGCACAGAGAGGGGGCAATCAGAAGTTTGTTTTTTGTTGATAAGCGCAATTTGTGTGTGTGTGTGTGTGTATGTCTATGTCTTACAACACAACTTGCAGGAATACAAATCCTATATTTAGGCAATAAGGAAGTGGGAAGTTCTGTTTCCAGCACTGCGAGGCTAGTCGCTGTTTAGCATTTTCAAATCTCTGAATCAATGAACTAGTTGGACCTTTAAGGGTATCTGTCATGTTCTTCAGGAATTAACCTGCAGTTGTTGAACAAACAAATTAAATTCCTTTGTGTGAAATTGCATAAACTGCACTCTGGTGGAGAAGTCACTTCAACAGCTTTTTGTGTGCTCTGCATTTCTAAAAAGGGATGGGAGGGAGGGAGAGAAAAAAAAAACAAAAAAAAAAAAAAAAAAAACGGGTCAAATGGCTCAAGTCTTTGGCTGTGTCACTGCAGCGACAGCAGAGTGCTTCATGTCATTCATAATTCAGTCCAGTGTAACGGCCGTTTTTTTCCCTAAATGGCAGGGAGAGGGAGGAAGAGAAAGGAGGAGGAGGATGGCAGAGTGGGGATGCTCCATCAGACACGCTCGACTGCCATGGAGACATGAGGGTGTCAGCCCCGCCGGGTTGCTGACTTGCGAGGAAGAGGCAGCACGCGTCGTTGTTTCCATCCTCTGCTGAGGGATCTCCCCAAATCACAACCCCACCATTTCTCTTGGGGTAGCACTGGTGGGGGAGGGGCAAAGGGGGTGGGGGGGGTCCTGCACCCCCCTTCCACAGTGCTGCCTAGTGCACCACCCGGAGTGACAGTTCTCACCAGAAAGTAGGGTAATGCATGTTGTTGGGGGAGGGGAGGGCTGCCACATCCCTGAAAATGCAGTCTGTGTTGGAATTTTGTCATGTATAAAAAACAGAAATTTATGTTGTCTTGCCTTAGAGAGGTGTGTCACGTTTGCCAAATCTCACATCATCAAAAAAGGACAAGAAATCAGGAAACACCCTCCTTTTCAAAGCAGGGACAAAATGTAACTGGGAAGCCCTGGCTTTCAACGACCATGTTTCAATAGTGCTCATTCCAACACTTCAGTGCAGGGCAGCAGGACACAAACCACACCATGTGCTATGTTCTAAATCATATGCAGGTTAGCGACTCCATTGTAGTAGCCCAGGCCTGAAAGGGCGTGTGTGTGTGTATGAGAGAGAGGGAGCGGGAGAGAGAGCAGGAGAGTGTGTCTGCGTGTATGAGAGTGAGTGTGTGTGCGAGGGAGTGAGTGAGAATACATGCTGCTTTGTTTCCCAGGGGAGCCCACTCCTCTCTCCTCCCTACTGTGGCTTGGCTGGCGTCGTTTAATATTCAAAAAAAAAAAAAAAAAAGGTTTTGCATTTGCATGCCCACCGGCCACTTGTCTTCACATAGTCACAACAGTGGCGCTGTAAATGTACAGTATGTGTGTCTGTGCTAACTAAGCTAAATTGTATTACTGTATCGTCCATCATGATGACCATCAGATCTTCTGTATCGTAACAATTTTTATGTCACCACATTGACAATATAGTAACATCATGATGTTAAGACATGTTTGCAGTATACCACTTTAACCACTATTTAATTTCTCATGATTTTATTATATAGTGTCTTGCCATTTTTAGCCTTTTCATCCAGTCATGCCACGTCGATATGGCAAATGATAACCATTATATCACATCACTGGTATCTGCGCAGTGTCAGACCCAGCCATGAAACCTGTGCTTCGAGCCGGCTGGACTCAACCTGACCTGCGAGGTGTTGGGGGTCTGGAGCGTGTGCCATAGTGGGCCACACAGCAGCAGCAGCAGGAGGAGGAGCTGCTCCTGCCCACTGCCTCTGCTGGAAACTGCATACATTCCTGGAGCCAGTGGTCCATGATGGTATGATGCGGGCTGCATGAAAAGCTCAGCTTGGCGCGGTGCCAGCATGGCTGCACGCCGCTGTCTGTTTGGCCTATCAGTGAATAAAGTCTGGCCCCGAGTCAGTGCTCTGGGTGGGGGGTGGGTGGGTGATGGGGTTCACCAAGCCTCTCTCAGCCTTTCTTCTGAGGACATGACACTAGTCCAGGCACAGCCTGGAGAGACTGAATGAGCAGTCTTTTTTTCTCAGGACTCAAGTTAACAAGGCCTGGTCTGCCTTTGAAAGGTTAATCAGGCCAAAGGTGGTGTGGTCAATGGCTTTGTATGACGACAGAACTGGGCAGTTGCTATTTGCATACAAAAGAGAGCTAGGCTGTTTCCCTTTTCTGGATAGCAGGAGATTGAAGGGAAGGCTGGGGTGAGAATGAGTGTGTGTATGTGTGTGTATGTGTGTGTGTGCACACGTAGCGAGTTGTATTTTGGTTTGGTTGTATTCACTGAACTACTAGCTACCTCTGCTCACCCAAGATGACCTCTAAGTTCACAAATTCACCTGGGAATCCCCACCCCAACCTGCCAACCTTTGTAACTTTGTAATGGGGTGTTTAAGTGTGTGTGGGTGTGTGTGTGTGAGACATGAATGCTTCAGGCCATCTCATTTAGCTTCCCTTGACAAAACGGGCACGGAACGTGGCGCAATTTCACTTTCGAGACTCAGATGTGCATTGGTGCATACAGCTTCCTCTGTTCGCCAATTAGCATTTATGGTAATTCAGAGGGGAAAATCCACAGACAGACTGGTGCAATCCAGGGGTTGGAGTGGGTTGGGGGGCTGTGAATGTGCAATGAGGAAGAGAGAGTGTGTACAAAGTCAGCATGGAGAACTGAAACATCAAAGACTAAGAGGTGTGGCTCTCTCTCTCTCTCTCTCTCTCACACACACACACACACTTCTGATTGACCTAAATATTCAGAATATAACAGAGTAAAGCAAGAAAGGGTGTCGGGGGGGAGCTGATCTACAGTCTTTGGAATGGAAGCTCAAACTCAACGTAAACACAGAGCATTAACAATAAAAGTCCAGACAAGCACATAATTATCAGGTCATAAAGAGTTAAGTCCAGTAAAAGTACAAACCATATACTTCCTCTCCAGAGGGGCCTAGAACAGGGGACTGTTAGCGCTCAAAAACATGCACGCACAAGCACACAGAAACACAAACACAGGCACAAACAAACACACACACACACACACACACACACACACACCACACACACACAAAAGGTTGCATTTGTGTAAAGAGAAGAGATGTAAATAAATATATGATGAAATGTCACGTACAGCAAAGGCTGGTTGTGGTGTCTGGTTTCAAATGCACACATGATGACGCACTAAAAATAAAACCTGTTCATGGGAAACAAGGCAAGGTGCTGTGGCCATGCAGAGGTGACTAAACTTCAGAACGGAAGTGACAGGGACCTCACTTTATTCTCCAGGCCTGGCTGCACAAATGACGGAAGAAAGCCTGGTTAGCTGATGTGCCCACAGGCCACGAATCTGTGACTCCCAGACGGATGAGAAAGGTGATTTGCATATGCTAACCTTCAAAGAGAAGCCTTACGGGTCCTTGTGAAGGAGTGCAATATAATTATTGTATAATTACACAATATTATGATAACACTTAATTATGTGCTGTGGAGCAAGCCAGAGGACAGTTAGACTAATCTATCCTATAATAATCCCCCAACCAAACCACTAAGTGGAACATAGGAATACTAACACAGCATCAAAACATGAGAAGCCTATGCTTTCAGTCAGCCATCATCTTTATCATAAAAGACAGAGTCACTCAGAAGCATCTGACAAGTAGGCTACTGAATACATCAGAACACTTGCAGTCACACCACAGAAGCAACTTGCCATTTCCACAGAGAACCAAGGTCTTCTGCAGCACAAACCATAAACCAGCACATGATAAAAATGAAACAACAGATTTGTTTCCCAGCAAAGAGAATTAGTGAGGTAGGGAAGTAGAGACTGGAGAAAGTGAACTTATAGAGAACTGACACCATGAGTTACGCCGTTTAGCAGTAACAAGCTGGCCTGAATGTCCAATTCAACCTCTGCTCAAATACGCAGGCCTGCCTATGAACAGTGCTGGCACTAGTTTTTTAAATACTGCCTAGACATGAGGCCAAAGAGGTTGATAAGAGGCCTAATTCTATAAAAGAGAGAGAGAACCGTGAATGCAGGGAAAGAGTGGAGTGTGCAATGTTCAGGCCATCTGTAGAGCGTGTTGTCCTACCGTCCTGCGCTGGTTCAGTTGGGTACAAGTCCTCCCTGAGACTTAGGAATCTGCCAAGCCTGCGTGTCACTGAAGAGACTAGTCCTGAGAGCGAAACAACGCTGTAATCGAAGCGAAGCGGTAGCGTTGTGGACGTTCCCCTGGTCCCCGACTCAGACATGGATCTCTGGTAAGGTGGAGCGCTTCGAGGGGGGTCCCGCTGCTCGACCCTTTGTGGGCGATATACATGCTCCATCAGCACCCCCCGACTGGTCACGTTCCTCGGGTGGGGGAGTGACTGTGCCCTAGCAACTGGAGGGTTGATCGATCGTTCACTGTTGCACTTGGGATGGGGAACACATGCCATGTCGGAAATCTGGCCCATCAAACTTGTCTGGTCGGGGGGTTCAGGTGGGTTCCGTTCAGGCACAGAGAGGGAGCGGAACTTCAGCCAGGGCCTGGTGGCCAAGGGCTGGCCAAGAGCCTTGGGGCTCCCCCTGGAGGTCCACACAGGAGGACTCCAGCTTCCCTCAACCTCGGCACTGCTCAACTCCTCCATCGCTGCACTCCTCCGTAGACTCATCTTTTGCTCAAGATGCCCTGATGATATGCACAGGCCAACCACAGAAAGTAGGAAGGAGGCCCCCGTTCTTTCCTCAAAACCCCTACTGGTTCACAGACGTCCTCCGGCGATGACGGTCTCACCGCGCTGTGTGACTTGAATCCGCGGTGATCGAAGGCGCCATCTTTTAGCTCAACTATGTCAGAAGATAATCCAGAACATCCTCGCACAGCGAGTAGTTTACTTCAGCAGAAGAGCCTTAGTTTGCGGGACCCCCATCTCTTGCCTTTGTTACAGAAGGCAGAGTCCACTGGCTTGTCTTGACTTACCATTTCCTGACTTCTGCACTGATACTACTCTTCCTGTGAGGAAGTGAGGTGCCTGATATACTTTCGCAACAGAGCTGTCTCCTCTTTCTGTCCAATCGCAGGCCTTAAAATGTGCTCAAAGAGGCCACTGATTGGGTTTCTGTTTCAGTCTTCACAAAAGACGTTAAAACATCGACTACATTTAGAATTGCCAAGAATGCTCGACACCTCAACAAATAATAGTAACATTTCAATGTTTTCAGGCACACCAAGAAGTCTACAACAGAACAGTCTCCAGTTGAAGATACTGTCACTAAATAACAGCATAAATTTCCTGACTCAAAAAAGTTCTTAGAATGAAGCCATGTAAGAACTGTGCTGCCCACTACGCACCTGTTGCATCTGTAACACTGTGACATGAACCACTAGCATTCAACAAATCAAGGTGAACGAGGTGTCAATGATCTTGGAGAGCCATTAACACCCACACACCCTTTTAGTCAAGGAAAAAAGGATGGCTTCTGTGTGTGTGTGTGTGTCAGCTGTAGTCTGTGACTTAAGCGATCACAGTGTAGGTTTGTGTCTGTCTATCCTTCTCCAGCCCAAGAGTCTCTTGTGTCACACAACAATGCCAGAGGACTTTTGTGAGGGAAATGTCACCCTATCCAGACACAGACACACACACACTTGCCAAGTACCACCACAACCATAAATATTCATGCAGACCTTTTTTAAAATGAGCAGTCCCCTGACAGAGGGTGAAACCTTTGTGATGCTTTTGTTAGCCTCAGGACAACGAGGACCCTCCCAAAAGGAACCAGCTGTCCATCCAGCAGCTCTGCTATGTCAAAGCACAGCAGAGTATAAATCAAGGCCACTGCCAAAAATTCAAAATCTAATCAATCTGCTTGGTCTATTTATCTTAGTCTTAGAGATTGCTGGTCCATAAGCACTTTTTAGACCGTTTTGAGTGAGGTGGTTCTGAATAAATGTAACCCCATCAGCACTGGTGGAAAAACGATTGAAAATTGTTGCTTTTTTTCTCCCAAGAGCAAAAAAGGGAGATTCCCAGACTGTTTGAAGATTCATGGTGGCGTTAAGTGAGAAAATTTCACACTTACTGCATGTAGCAAGAGAACCAATCCCGGCGGCAGAGCCAGGAGAAGCCATTTCCTTACCACGGTTTCCTGTTTACTCCATCCTCACACCACCCGCAGACAAGACGGTCCAGACACACATACACGCACAGGCCTTTGCGTCCCAACTTCTGCCACAATATAACTTCCACGGTGAGAACTTCAACTGGCATAACTTGCATCTCTCAGGGAAAAATGTGACTGTTTGTACTATACACTTGACTTTTCTTTCCTTTTTTTTATGAAACTTGGACTTTGCTCATGGGCTCATTTGGGGGGAAGATAAAGATTTCCTGCTGTTCAAAATGAAACGGGGACAGTTGCGGCGTCGTGCTGGAGGAGTTGAGTCTGGACAACAGCAATTAACACCTCTCTGAGCACACGCTCAGGACGCGCCTGGTGGCTATAGTTGACGTGAGAAATCAGTCATTACAGGCTGGCTGGCACACTCATGCACACCAGTGCCTTCCACTTCCCAACCACACAAACACATAAACACACACATACACACACACACAAGAAACAGTGACAACAACCCTATCAGCGCTGTTGATAATAAGAGGAGCCAAAGGTGAGAGCAGCTCAGTGATTCCCCTGTGTCGAAGCAAAGTGCCATGTGGGTCTCTGGGACAGGAGAGGGGAGAGGCTGCTGACTGTAGAAACTATCTAGAGGTGGTAAATATGGGCTGTTTGCTTCTCAGGGAAACAAGTGACAATGACAGCCAGATGGATATTTTTCCATGCGTTCTTTCCTGGTTTCCTCCCCTGTGCTTAACTCGGTGACAAACATTCTCTTGCTTATAAACACACGCACGCACACACACACACACGCACACAAACACACAGCCTCTGCCCCCCCTTCCCTTCTCAGTATGACGTAGACGAGGACACACTGTCTCCACTCTGGAGGACAGGAAATATGATGAGGATGGGGGATGGGAGATGGGGGGGGGGTCGCACTGGAAGGACCTTCTGCCACTTTGTCTTTCTTTCCTTTGTCTTTCTTTCCTTTCTTCTTCCTCTTCTGTAAGTGGAGTGGGTGCATGCCATGCACACACACACACACGCACACACACCACTTCCAGCCTTCCTAAAAATAGCGGCTGGCTATAAAGAGCCACCATAAATCAGTGCAGAGGAATCACAGAGGAGGGGACCAAGGCCTCAGCGGAGAATGTCACCTTAGTATGGTATGCAAACCAGGGCTGGTGGGCCCTACAAGCTCCACTGGTGGTCCCATTCACAAAGGCCCACACTGTCAATGAGATGGCTTACTACACAAGTAAGCAATGTTTTGTCAATGGCAATCTGGGAATCACCTATAGACACACACATGATGAAAATTCATCAACTGGCCTATTATTTGCATTCAATAATGTGGCTATTACATAATACTGAAATCATGCTACAGAAAGATATTACTGCTTTTGAGGAGTTTTTAGATTTAAAATAAGAAAGTTAAGAACTCGTTAACATTGAGTGGACTGTGACCTAAAGTGTACAATCTTACTCCAAACATGTCCTTTAGCAGACAATAGTTCTTATCATGTTTTGGTCTACAAGTAGACCTACTCACACAAAACTGTTTCCATTTGTCATGTCTATTCTGTCCAATGACCTGAACAACCAAGGGGACACCAATGGCAGGGAGCTTCTTCATATAGTAATGGGACCTACGGTCTACTCTCTAAGTCTACTCTAAGTTATGATCCAAACCAACCAGCCTAGACTAGCACACCCATCACCCACCACCGCCGTCATGCCTTACTCCACCCACTCACTGAAATAGAAGGCTGAGGCTTATTTTTAAAGCGGACACAGGTTAGCGTTCTTGTTTTGGTTCCGAGCAGGGGAAATCCTGCCAACCTCCATCAACGTAGAACGGTGTCTCTCACCCCTGTGAGTAGGTGGGTGGGGGAGGACGCCCGCAAGAAACTTTCCATTTCCCGCCTTCTTCCACATACAACCCAGGCCCGCCTTCCTATTGTGATGTGAGGTTTGTAAAAACCACATTAAAAAAATGAACCAGTGGAATGGAGAGGAGGTGGGGGTTGGGGGTTCTGACATTGTTCTTGAGTATTTAGTAATATAGCGGGCTATGACTGGTTACTGGTAAGCAAGGTAATGCAAGGAGCTGGCAGCAAGGACCTTACAATTACCCACAAACAGAACTCCCTAGAGGCATTCAGGGGAAAGGAGATGGGTGCTCTGTGATGCTCTGCACATGCTCGAATCAGGATTCTCCCTCCTCTCCTGCACGCTGGCTTGGGTGTCCATCCAGGGCTGTCTTTCACTACGCTCACAAAGTGTTTGCTGCACACTCCAGATAAGACCGCAGAGAGGCGGCCTCGAAGGTCAGACACGGAGAAGAACAGGATGGATGTGGGAGGTCTCAGCGCACCAACACTGGACACCAAACGAATGACGTCACTAGCCAGTACACACACACACACACACACACACACACACATTTAATTACAAAATCCTTTTTTATAGCTTGAGCGTGCACTCCATAACTGCAAGGTCAAATGAGCAGTAAAAAATTAAAAACAGAGGGTCCATGACTGCGATGAAGGAGCAGACTCATAGCAAGGGCATCAGCGCAGCTCAGGAACGCATTTATAAGCGAGGCTCTCCAATACTGAGGCGCCACATCAATAAATGATTTGCCATTCAAAGGCCGAGGCCCTAATACATCACTTAGATGTTATCATTCACGCTGTTGCCTCCACCCGGCTGCTCTGCGGAGGCTGGTTCATTGGCTGGTAAAGAGGGAAGTTCTTCTCACAGTCTCCGTCCAGTGACGTTCCCAAAGCCTGCAGGGCAGCCAATCGCGCGGCCCCCATTTAGCAATCCTCAATCAAATAATCAAGCAGTGCTTTCCAGTGGTGCCAAAACACCTCAGGCAGCAGGGCTGGCACTGTAACATGCTGTTTTACTGCATAAACACACACACAAACACACAGAGCTGCACTGGAAAAAGCACATGCAAAAACACACACAGACTCACATATTTTTTGAACCTCCAGTAGGATTTCATAAGCCCCTACTTTGCCCTCATGTTTCTTGGCAGCCACCAAGCACATTTCTGAAGAATGACGTTTGATTTCAAAAGATTACCAGCTATTCCGACTCCAAATCAACACTGCCAGAATAAACAGCACCATCATCAAGAAAAAGAGATATAAAGGCACATTGTGCGTAAATTATGGCATAATTACATGAGCTCATAAATTACCTTCGGTTCAACAACCTCTCAATCACCCCCACACTTAGAGCCGGTCTTTTGGCAACGCTCTTCACAATAAGAGTTGGTTCCTTGGTTTCACGCCGCATGTGACAGTGAAGTTACGTGCAGGACTAAAGACAGACAACTTAACAATGACAGCACAGAACAGTGCACCCTGGAAGATGAGGTGGACCCTTCCTACTAAATTTAAGCACAAGGTGGCCAGCATCCAACAGCCTTTTGTCCTCTTTCCGATCTTCTGCAATGCCGGAGAACAATACAGGGGTGGAGGGACAGGGTTTCTCCTGCATGACCAACTCACCAATCTATGACAGAGAGAGATTGTAGTTATAGGAACTGTGGTTACTTGGCAACACATTGGAGAATTTCAAAGGTGCTCTATCGAAGACACTATTTAAGGCCTCACATTGTCAGAGGACTTGCACATGTACCGACCGTACTGACACATATACTATACTATTCTCTCTCTCTCTCTCTATATATATATATATATAAAATGCAGTCATGTATTTTTAGCACAGGGTTTTTTTTGTTGAGCTTTGCATCTCCAACTGAAATCTTCTCCAAACCTTTGTGAGAACTAGCCAAGAGAACTGATTCACCATAAGCTGTTTGATGTTATATTCGTGTGGACAAAGAGTGACTGAGTGAGTCAGAGTGAGTGTGTGCACGATCATGCATGCATGTTTGACAAAAGAGGTAAAGTGAGGTAGTGTGTGTGTGCGTGTGCATGTGTGCTTGCGTGAGATGCTATAAAGACCTTTTCCTGAACCCTGTCTAGGCAGTAAAGCAGAAACGCCAGCGAGTTGGAAAGAAAAAGAAAGCGTCCCAAATCCCCAAACGACAAAACACAACGGTCTCTTGGATGTTCTTCGATATAGTGGGGTCAAAAGGACTCAGACACACACACACGCACACACCACTGTTTGTTCTTTTGATCGAAACACTGAGCTGAACTGATGAAAATGAAAATAGGTCCACCAAATTGATTTAGTCCTCTGCTCAGACCCAGAGTGAAGTTCCTCTTCCTGTCCAAAGCGATTAAATGTCTGCGGTGTCATATGTGTCTGGGTGAAATGTGAAACCAGTCGACAGGCTCTGGGTGTCTTTTCTGCCCGCTCGCCTTTGATTCTGCCATCTTTGTTCAGAGTAGTGATGGAGAATCAAACCAGGCAGGTGGAAAATTACTGTCCGCCCAGTAAGCGCGAGACGGCCGACTCGTGTCCTGTATTATTTAAAAGGGTGGTGGTGGTGGTGGGAGTGTGTGTGTGTGTGTATATATATATATATGAGTGTGTGTACGCGTGCATGTGTGAAGGGGGGAATTTTTTACTGATGGTACAAAATATGAGTAGCTATGAATCACAACGGTGTGGACTGTTCAAACAAAAGCACTGAAAGGCTCATCCAGGGGAAGACAATCTCCTCCTGCATTCCCCAGCCTCATCCCTCTCTGTCTCTAAAACCACAGGAGGAAGAAAGATGGAGAGAGAGAGAAAGAGAGAACGAAAGCATGAAGAGAAAAAGAAAGAGAAAGGCACAGTGGAGAAGAGAGAGAGAGAGAGAGAGAGAGACTGACACACACTGGCTGAGAGAGAGGGGACCCATCCTCTTCTCCTGCTCTTTCCACTGCTCCACCATATGTTCACCTTCAGGCTTCTAGCAAGTGAGCTTCCAGAGCCTCCTGACGAGCCGCTCGCCAGCCTTCATGGTGGCGCCGCCACACCCGCGTTGCATCGCTGACAAGCGTCTCTGTCCTCCTAATCACATCCACAGTGGAGCCAGCAGAGCTTGGCCAGGCTGCCCGCTTGGAATGTTAATTAACATTGTACCAATGCAAATCGCCATAGAGATTCATTAAGACCAATACACAAATCCCCCAACATGGACACGAAGCAGCCGCTTGACCTGAGGCACAACCATCATGGCTCAACAAATTAGACCTATTAATCTGACATTGTTCAGTGCAGGAGCTACTGCCCAGGGCAGGTGCATGTGGGTGTGTGTATGTGGGGGGGTGGGGGTTGGGGGTGAGTTGGGGGGTTAACAAGTATTGGACTTAGCTGATTCATTAAAGGTCCGGGGGGGCCGGAAAAGGTATTCCGCCACTGCAGATGTATTCAAATCAATAGGATGCAACTAGAAACCACAGGCATTTGCTCACAGTAAGGGAAGCTCGCCAGGCATCTGTGTCTGCCTGTAAGCCAGCCTTTGCCTGGGGCCGATACAAGCCACAGGGGTTGTAAAGCGCTTACAGTGAAGACACACTGAGGCAACTTCATAGCCAAATGCTGTCTGTGAATAGAAAAGAATGGAAGTGTTATTTCCGAGGGCATTCGGGGCTTTATCAAAGTTCCAAAAGCAGATTTATCCTTGTTTGATTCTAACACCTTGCAGACCTTTTAATTCTGTGACACATGAACTCAGCTATAAAATCAATTAACCCTCCAGCAAGAGGGCAGGATGCAGAAGATGCATAATCCAAGACAAACACGGAGCGATGGCATTCAAAACAGGAAAGGCTCCTTCCTCTGGTTTCAGGTAACGCCTGGCACCCGAGTCAATCAGACGCCATCTGACGGACGGGGGGTAAGTGGTGGGGAGAGGAGTGCCCAAATAGTTGCTCTCGTTTGCTGGGAAACACCACAACAAACAATGACAAGTGGCTCTGGCCTGACAGCGCCAAAGCATAGTTGAAAGGATTATTGGACATGTCTGATGTTTTCACAAAACACTGTTTACTGAAGAGAGAAGGTAGCCTCCTTGAGGCGCTCTGCATTTCTAAAGACAAAACAACATTTCATGGTGGCCTATGAACAGGGAGCATGGCTAACAGGAAGTGGAGCATGTGAAAAGCTTGTGACTGCAGAGGCTTTCTGTTTAATTGATTCCATTCACCCGCTCTCGCTCTCACTCAGACTGACTCAGATTACTCAGCTCAAGTCCTCACCTAGGAACTAGGCCTACTTTCCTGTGCTGGAACTAGGCCACAATCCCATCAGCCTAAATCACAGGAGCTTATAAAAACTCTATACAGTTGTCAAAAACAACAACTTCTTTGACAAAATGGTGATAGATTTATGATGCACTACCAATATCTCATAACTTTCTCATTAAGCGACTGTGTGTGTGTGTATGTGTGTGTTTTGTCTCCTCCTGGCCTTTGCAAACAGATTCATAAAATCATAGGAAACAGAGCATCAGGGAGGGTAAATACCTCTTAAAATCAAAAAGTATTGTGATTACAAAAATTGTGCCTCCATCAACCAGAGAGTAGTCTGCAGTCAACACAGATTTCTACAGAAGTCTGAGGAGGTAATGACTGCACAAAGGGGAAGTACACAAGAATAAATAATTCCATCTTCCCCTTTCTAAACACAGTTTAATGAGATTAGGCACAACAGCTTGTCTCTGACTAATGGACTTCATCATGAGGTCCAATTGCATTAACCTGGCACTGGCCTATAGGTAAACTACAGTATGTATCCTAATCTATATTAAATGCTTTGTAAATCTGGGGATTAAAAAAGCAATTTCAGTTATGGCCATGGGGTTTAATGTCATTTCTGTTGACATGATGACTCAATAATTTGGACTGCAAAGGCTTGCAAATACATCCAGAAGTTAATTAGAAGTCACGGCAGAGTCAAACTGGTCTCAGCTGCACCTCTCTAATGACCTGGAGAGCCTTTTCAAGTGCATCCATGACGACTGGTTCTTTGATGGGAAGCTTACTGTCTCCCCAAATGTCACGCCCCTTACAACACAGCATCTCTTCATAAAGACACTGCATGAGGAACTGTAGGTAATGCTGAAACTGGACTGACTGCATATTTGTTTCCATGCCTTGGCTATATTGTCTGAAGCTTTTGATGTGGCTTATGATAAAC
This sequence comes from Nematalosa erebi, assembly GCA_036025975.1. Lineage (NCBI taxonomy): Eukaryota > Metazoa > Chordata > Actinopteri > Clupeiformes > Clupeidae > Nematalosa > Nematalosa erebi. The sequence goes on from JAVQKI010372345.1 coordinate 24,353, forward strand.
TGTTAGACTAATATCTATAAAATGCTGATCCTTCTTACACGGTTTTAAAAAGAATTGCATAAAGATTGCGTAACCATGGAGTCCAAAGGCAGATCATTGTGCTTTGTTGTTTTTACGTCAGCCCTGTGAAGAATGGCAGCACTCGGTGGCAGTGTGGCGTGCAGGCGGGCCGCCGTCCGTCCGTTTGGAGTTATTTTAGCCCTGGAACGCAGTGACGAACTGACTGGTGCCTGCTGTTCTGGAATTCAAAATCCTGGCCACTGAGGTCATCCTCCGATTGGTCTGCTTACATCACAATGGCTGTTCCGAGCAGAGAGGGAGGGGGTTGAGGGAGCGGGGGGTGGGGTGGGGTGGGGGTCACACATCCTGAGACAGGGCTGGAGCTGTCTACCGACACAATCCCGCCATTCACGGCTGCCTCTCCAGCCAGTTCTCCCCCCGTGGCTTGGCAGCCTATCCTCTAGTAGTACCCCCCCAACCTTCCCAACCCCAGTCCCTCCTTACAAAACCTCCAATACACTCATCCTGTGAGCAACACCACCACGAACAACATGCTACAGACAAATAAACAGCTCCAAAGCAGAGCACTCCTCTCTCAGCGCCAGATAGGGGGGTGTGAGGACGAGAGGGCCGGTCATGTCTAAACCAAAACCCTTGAGACATGCTGTCAAAAGCGGCCAACACCCAAGACCAGGCGGACAGAGCTGTGCCATTTAGCATGCCAAGAGGCTGACTTCAGTGATTTACAATAGAGCAGCACACCCACAACAACCACCAAAAACACATCTGTTCACAGAAGACAAGCGGACACCTCCTCAACTCCTCTCCTCAACCTGTTTCTGGCCCCGTGTTGCCTACTCTGATAAGGGTTTTCATTGTATCTTGTAGGAGGCAAGGGATTCAAACACACGCATACAAACAATGATGTCTTCCAGACAATTCATCTCTGTTTTTAGGCAATAAAACAACATTGGGGAATCAACATTGCCCTTGTTCAAACAAGCACTTAGATGTGGACCCAAACAGCGAATAAAAAACAAAACAAAACAGGCAGTCATTAAAGATGGCGGGTCTCCAACCTCTTCCCCTTGCAGGTCACTTTCCCAAGAAATGGTCAAGTTATGACTCGAAATAGTCATAGTCATGATGGAACCCTCATAAGAACTTGATGTCATGGGTGGAAAAGAAGACGTAAACTCCCTATGAGATCTGGCCTCTGTATTTTCACAGAGAACGAACGCCCCCTCACCTCCGTCCAGAGGTCTTCTCTTGCCTTAGCCGGAGCGCTGCAGAGGGAATGGAACATGATGACAGAGGCTTTACTCATGGTGTGTGAGAGCCCCTCTGGTATCTGATTTTGGCATGCTGTTGGACCATACAGGCCAGAGAGCGAGAGGGCAAGGAAAAAAAGCAGTCTTATTGGGCATGACTCAGCTTTTGGTCATCCTCATAGCACTCTTGAAAAGCAGGCCAGTAAGAGGTTGTTGCCACCTTCAGAAGCCAACAAAATCAACATTTGTAAATATTGATTGTGTGGGTGTGTGTGTGTGTGTGTCTCGCTGGGGGGGGGGGGGGTGGACATTGAAGAGGG
>JAVQKI010372348.1:0-12885 GCA_036025975.1 Nematalosa erebi
GCAAAAACATCATTATGCAACTCCCATTGATGTCACAATATGACAGTTTAATTCGAATATTTATAATGGGGAAGAGCCCTAGATCAGCTGAGCTGTTCAGTTGAATACTGGCTCACCAAAAGGGTGTGGGCATACTAGGAGCAGGATCTGAGACTGCACCTTTGTAAGGAATCCTGCTATCGATGCTGAGCGTTTTCTGGGCTCATTGTGGTGCAGTTTGTGTCAAGCCATCGCACGATTCATTTATGTGCTGAAACCAGCTGTATTGCTGGTTCATTCATTCAGTGTTTGCACATGTGATGGTTTCAACACCTGTGGTGAAGGAGCATGCATGTGGAAGTTGTCCTGCAATGAAACTGATCCCCAGCATAAATGAAGCCACAGATGTCCTGTTCCTTAAGTGTATCCCCCCAGCTTGACACATTGGTGGATGCCCAAAGTGCTGGATACACCTGAAGAACAGCACCCTCAGTGATCTGTCCAAACGAAGGCTTTAGGGGCAGTGCAGTGTTGCACAGTGTGCACTTGGAAACCATAGCCTACATATAGTAAAAGAGCAACAGTGATCAGTCTCCGACACGCTGAATGGGGAATGCTTCGAATATTAGAGGTTGTTTGTATGTCCATGCATTGGGATGAATCTGTTCAGACTCTTCCTATATTATTTCTGTCAATGATCTTTTATAGAAGAGTTGCCGGACCATACCAGTCTCTCTATTTTTCTAGTGTAATTAACCTGCCATGGATGAAGAGAACTGAAATCCATTGTTGTGCATTTAAGTGTTGGCTGACACATATTTACTGCACATAGAGAACTTTTCATTTAATTCCCTGCTAATGCAGAAGTATGCAAGATGCGTCATTCCCCTGATAAAGGGGATGTGATCTATCTTTGGCAGGTGAATACATCTTGCTTTGGCAATGGTAGTACAGTATTTGAAAGACGAATTTCCTCTCAAAGCAGATTGTGTCATGACACCAGTGTCCAAAATCCCAAAATCGTCTGAAAATGTGCCTTATTGTTCAGGCATAGATAGCTCCACAGAGAAATGTTATTGTCAAACTAGGCCTCACTGTCTTTTTGTAGCCTCTTCCTGGTGTCAAGTAGAGTAGCCTAACAGTTTGGAAATATGGAGACTTTCAAAGTGACAGGGAATATTGCCGGAGGACATGACCCAGAACTAGGGTCCAAATCAGCAGATCACAAAGTCCAAGGCCTTTTGATATCGGGTGAATTTTGTTTGCAAATTATTGTACTTGTGAGGGTATTTGGTATTGGTGATTTTTCAGGGTAACTCTGGACAGATGTTCTCCATCCATGCCTCAGATTCCTGTTCTAATTTAGAAAGACGAGAGATAATCGTTAGCTTTTAAAGACGTGTCAGATACTCTGTATTCCAACTGAAGCAATGACTCAAAATCTCAGCGTTTTTAATAAATTATTGATTTTGCTACACAACTTAACTGTAGTAGGTTAATCCTTTGTAATAGTGTAACAGTGCTCTGCTTGGAAATGCCAGAGAGGTAATGCAGTTGTTCTGTTTTCTGCGGGCTTATAGCATTCTTTGATGGAATGTATGTTAGCCCTGGGGGAAGAAAAGCAAAATGGTGAAATGGTGAAAACAGGTTTCTCTCCCTGTGTTCACCATCCCATCTTTCTGCAATTTCTCCATGCTTTAAAAAAAAAAAAATAGAACGGCACACAGAGTACACCCCTCCACTAGGGCCTATAGGCGCCAGCTCATAATGATGGCCAAAGAAAAATTCTCGCTTCAAATCCTCTCAGCAAGTGAATGGCCCATCATCCACAGCCCATGCTCTACCCCATGCACCACATTTCCTGGAAATTGTGAGTTTTTAATGACCTTGCTAACAGATAAACGAACCCGACTCAACCTTCCAAAACAGAGCGGGTGAAGGAATTTTCAAGGATTCAAGGGTTCAGTTGTTTTTATTGTCACTTGCATAGAAATACTGTGTGTAAGTCATGTAGGTAAATTGCATTGTTAGTTAGCCTATCCTGTGCATAGTGTGTGTTTGTGTGTGTATATGAGGGTGAGTATTTTTTAGGGTGGTGGGTGGTCAAAGTTCATAAAGTGCAGGTGTTGAGGAAGTTTGCTGTGTTTCTAGTGCCCCAGTGACATAGTACCTCTTCTCAGCAAAACAAACCATGTGTTTGTTATTGTAAGGTTTAAGGTTATGGGCCAATATTATCTGCCTGCCTGCTGCACTGTAGATCGATTGATGGGCGAATTTTGGTGATGATGTTTTGTTACATGTGACAGAATCACCCGCACTTGTTCTGATAAAATGCTGTTGTGTCTCTTGTGTTGTAGACTAATTACGAAAACAGAATATACAGCCTGAAAGTGGAGTGTGGACCCAAATATCCGGAAGTACCACCGACTGTTAGATTTGTAACAAAAATTAGCATGAATGGAATAAATAATTCCAATGGAATGGTACGTATGTATGCTTTCCCCTAATTGTATTTTATTTTTTTGCCAAACTAGTGTTCTGCCTAAGCAGTACAACAGAATAGTGTGTTTTCACTTATCAAATTGTTGCAGTGATTGTCAAAATATTTTAGATTTGTTTCTGTGGACCAGCTGTGTATCAGTTTCTGTGGTGTCACTGATTCATTTTGATTTTGAGTGAGGGAAATCAGCTGTTAAAGCTCAACTCCTAGAACTCTCATCTCTGGGCAACAATCATTTCTGTGTGTTGACAGGCCCTTTATCAAACGTTGCCAGGGCAACTAAGCTGGAAGTATGCTCCTGCAGTTACAGTTTACAAAAGGTGGCAGATGATGCTAATTTAATCACTAGCACCTTTCTATACAGCCTCTCCATGTGCATAAAAAACATTGTGACTGCCGTAAGCACTTTCTGTTTCAGTTGTGTGTGTGTGTGTGTGTATATAAGTGTACATGTCGCTATTTGTACATGTTGCTAGCCCATGGCCGTTGAAATGCTCTTCCTGCTAAAACTTAGAGTCATTTTGGAATATGTGGAAATATATTGCATATTTATGTCTTGTCGAATAACCTTCCCTCCACTCCATTGTCTCATTAATGAGTGAGTGCGTTTTATTTTCCCGTTATTGCCACAGGAGGGCATGACTCGTTTCTTTTCTAGTTAACCACTGTGTTGTGTACAGCTTACAGTGCCCTGTTCATGTGACGACCTTGTGACATTGACATGGACCATGACATTGTCCTCTGTACTCAAGAGCACCTTGTTTTCTCTTTCTCTCCCAGGTGGATGCACGTAGCATACCAATTCTAGCGAAATGGCAAAATTCATATAGCATTAAAGTTGTTCTTCAAGAGCTACGGCGTCTAATGATGTCCAAAGAAAATATGAAGCTTCCACAGCCGCCAGAAGGACAGACGTACAGCAATTAATTGTAAATGATTGTTTTGACCCCTCTGTCTTAAACTTTACTCTCTTAGAAATGTCTTGTTAAAAGGAAAAAAAAATCATTCTGAACTCCGCTCACTCCACATGTTAAAGAATCACATCAGCAAGAGCAGGATTGGACATTTCTGTTAGTTAGGCTGATGTCAAGAGTATGAAAACAGAAAAAGAAGGAAAAAAAAAAACAAAACATAAAAACAAACAGGAATGCCTATGAAGTCAGGGCACTATGTGACATTCTGTTTTACGAGATGTGCACAAATGTATCTCTTTTCATTCAGCGCTTTTGACCATTAGCTTTAAAGTTGACAAGATGTTTTGAGTTGACTGAGAGCGTGAGACATTTCTCTCTCCCTCAGACACGGGTTCTTCCTCCTCTTCGTTGTTTTTCTTCCTCTGTTTTTCATCAACCATCGTTTTAAGTTAAACCAGCTATTCACCTGAACTAAACTAATTAGGTTGTGTATGATGGCATGCTGAAAACTAATACAACACATAGTTGACAATGACAAAGCTGTGTAATACATTGTAAAGTACAGTAGTGGTAGTGGGTACATGGAGATCTCTCTCAGAGAAGACTTCTAAACAAAAAAAAGAAATAATTTGAGGTGTGCCTGTAGTCTTCTAGTAGTATCACAGAATGGTGAAGGTTTTTTTTTTTGTTTTATTTTCTTTTTTTAAAAAAAAAACCAAACAAACAAGGTCTGTATTTGACACGAAGGCAATTTGTTCCTGTGCAGCAGCTTTTTTGACATGTAACAGACGCCCTTTTCTGTTCTAAAAATGACCCTCGCATTTAACTTCTAGAGAAAAATGACAGGTGTATCAAAATGTGACTTGAGATTAAAAATCACTCTGAGACTTGTGCATCAGCTTGATTTAATCCACTGCGTGCGTGTGTGTGTGTGTATGTGTGCGCGTGTGTGTACGCTTTTGCATGTCTGTCGTCCAAACACTATCATTTTTTCATTGTGTCCAGGTATGTAAATTCTCATGATCTCTCCTCCAGTGGATCATTAATGTGTTAACACCGAGCACTGAAGCGTGGCACAAGACCTTGGTGTGTCTTGGTTGGTTTCTCTCTTAAAGCCTGGAGTTCCAGTTGTCTACTGGGTGCAGGAAGGTCTTGTGTAGTCCATTTCCACCATTAGAGAACAGATTCCATTGGAATTTTTAAGCATTTCAACCAAAAACCAATCTGTTCAGAATATGATTTATTTTATTTATTTATTTATTTTTTTTTAAGTGAAACCCAAGAGGATGTAACCACATCAAAACATGACTGGTCGTGGAAGTTTTTATTAAAAGTACACAAAATAATGTCTGTGTGCTCCAGTGATCCTTTTGCCCTCCACCACATTACACGTCCCATCCCATAAAGCACCAGTCGCTTTGTCAGAAACGCAGAGGATTCATTTCTTACCACCTGCAGAATTTTTTCTTTTTCCCCCTGTGAACTGCAGTGGATGTCAGTCTACAGTCAAGTTACACATGCTACATCCTCCGTTGATACTTGAATCCCCTTGTTCAACTCCAAACTGGTTGGGCTGGGCTGGGTCACCAGATGGCCCCCAGAATCGAAGTTCTGAATAGCCACTTTCAGACTGTCCAGCCATGCTGTCCAGGGCTTGGCCATTAGGGGGCTACCTCAGTGCTAATGGCTCCGGCCAACTAGCACCAGCCCTGAGACCGGTTGGGTTGGTTTAAAAACACTATTGGTGCATATGCGTGTGTCTTCCAAAAGCTTGAGAGTTGCAAACGTCCGTAACAATCATTGTAGTTAGTGATTTACTGACCCAATCTAGCCTCCCTCCATCACAAAGGAAAAAAAAAAAAAGCCCCCCTTACAAAAGCTCTTTGAACAAATGCTGTAGAATAACAGAAGTGTCACTGGAATTGCCAGTGAAGTGGCCAAGCTTCCATCAGTGAGAGTGTTGCTCTGAAGGACATTGTGCTTGTGCTTGGCCTGTGTGGGTACCTAGACCATACCTCAGGGTGAGTGTTTTACAACCACATGAGCATTCACAGGATTGTGACCTCTGGATTAACTTGCTTGCTTTCTATTCTTCACTGAAAGTTACACACTCCTTAACACTCTTAATGATCAATTTTAATAATGGGAGTTAGATATGAATATACTCTTTCTTAATGTAATTTAAAAATAGATCAGCTCACTATGCTTTGAACAAAATAGTGAAGTTGATGAAACAGACATGGCTCGCCACTGTCAGAATAGAGATTTGTTCACTTCTCTACCAATTATGCATGAGTAATGACTAGACAGTCTTGGAGATGCATCATACTCATGATTATCTCTTTAACGAAATGATATCCTATAAGTGAAATAAGCGGTGGCAAAGAAAATCACATATTTCATGTCTCATGTTCAGAAATCTCATCCTCGCTTTTGAAATTCCTCTATGAATATTGTGTTGGATGTCAATTGCTCTTCTAATCCATTATAAATTACTTAGTAGGGCAGTTCTGTCGTAAAAATGAAACTTCCCTCGAAATGTCAGTGTGACATTTACCTCTGAAATCGAATGAGAACCACTGTGTCTCTTCCAGGACCAACAGCTGTAGACTACATGGGTTTAAGCTCGAGGGCATGTTAAACTGATATGTGTTGCAGTTGTAGTGAGTGATGGTTTACAGTGATGTTTTTTATGTACACTTTACATAAGAATATGCCATCAAAATGAATAAGATATCACTACATATCACAGCAGTACCAAAATAGTGTTAAATCTCTGCACAACTGTTTTTAATATTTGCTGCCACATTGAGCTTTGAGTATCTGGCCACTAGAGGGTGCTGTTCTACTACTTAGCACAAAATCCATGAAACAGATGGACATTTCTCTTCCTGCAGGTTCTCCCCTCTCAGTCCCATATCATCTTGTCCTTGTTTCACAATTGACACATTTCAAGCCAATGCTAAAGTAGTCTCTGGAAAGTAGCCTTTCATTCCCTCTGTAAGATTCATGATTCACTTCAGATTAATGTCAGTTTTTAGATTCATTCATGTCAATTTCTGGCTCTGAATTAAAAAAAACAAAAAAAATCATTTTTAGCTCCTGATTCCAGTCATGTCAGTAGCATTTTTTATTTTGTTACAATTTATTACAGAGCTGAATTTTCTGAAGTCCAGTGCTCACTCATAGAATGTTTCTTTCAGCACCTAGCGTCTTTCACATAAATTTTAGACAAGTCTTCTGTCAGCCACCAGCATGTTGCACCCACCTGGATGATGCAAGAGACAGCATCCATTTGCAGTGTTTTGCTCATGTACGTACCACATGCTGACTCTCTTGAGTTGTGGAAAGCAAACACATGGAAGCCTACTGCACATTTGCGCGCACACACACACACACACACACACACACAAAGACTGCTTCCATTCCGATGCTCAGCACATAAAACCATGTCGAGCCGGCCGCCCATTGAACAGTGCTGAAGTCTGTTTACGCGGTGGGGAAGCTTCTGCTGAAGGCGATTGTGTCTTCCATCAGAAGGCATGCAGACGCCAGGACATAAAGCTTTCCTCTCTGTGGCGTATAGAAGTGGGCGTGCAGCCCAGCTCCCAGCATGCCCGGCGCTAAGGGCCCTGAGGGATGGGTGGCGGGGCCAGGGGGGGACTGTGGGAAAGGATGACACAGTGGATTGCAAGCCCATTACCTTTCTCCTGCTGTCTCCTCCCAGGCCTCTGTTTTGTCATTCTTAGGCAGGCCATTACAGCTACTGCCCTGCAGGGGGTAGTGTTTGGGGAGGCGGGGAGGTGTGGGAGGGGTGCGAGCCGTCTTGTGGGGCCTCCCTGCGAGCGTAATTGTGTTACAGTTCGAGGAGGGTGAGACACGCTTCACTGACCTTGCTGGGGGGAAGTATGACAGCATGCCTGCCTGGCCCACAGGCGCTTGCCTCATGTCCTCTCTTTGTCCTTGCGTCTGTGTGTGTGTGTGTGTGTGTGTGTGTGTGTGTGTCGTTGGAAAGTGCCGGATAATTGACCTGTTATTCTGCACACTTGGAGGTTATTTATCTCTGGCCCAGTTTCTTTCATCTTGCACCGCTTTCATGTGTGAGAGCTCTTTATGGCCCTGTGTGGAGTCGCACTGGAAGTCGCCAAACGGCTCGGTTCCAGACATGTCCCATGTTGGTGGATGAGACCCGTTAGGCAGTCAGCTGACGCCCAAGCCACTGTGACACTGCTGTGAGAACCTGTTGCGACAAAGGATGTGTGGTGAAATGCCAGACTGTTTTTGTTCACTTATTTTCACACATGACTCAGAGAACTCTCTCACTGGAGCTGGTGTACAAAACAGTAAAATTCTCACTATTGGATGCCCTCCCATAGGCCATCGGTGACTAACATGGAAAAACCTGGGCTCAGTGCTCTTCCAATCCCTGGGCTCGACCCTGAGCCTTTTGATACCAGGGGGATTTCTGTGCTCAGCATCCTGTGCAGCCCTGTGGAGTGCACCAATAACCCTGAGAGAGGGTCACTGTCATCCCTCACTGTTTGTGTGTTACTAAGCTAAGCATTTAGAGAACCATGCCCCTAGCCTGGGATTTCCCATGCTGCCTTGCGCGCTTGGACCAAACTGCTCGGCAGCCTGGGGACCATGGCCAAAATCTTCGCATGGATTTGGGAACCAATCACAGGAGGGCGGGGCAAGACGATGATAAGTACTACTCCACAGAGGAAGCTTGTAGTTCGTTAACATAGTGAATCCTATTGCGGCAACAGAAGCAACAGCAACTTTCGATGAAGCTTTAGACATTGTTCTAAACAGTTTCAGTCGAAAGTTTGTTTTAAAACAAGAACAGCGGTTGGCTGACGTATATGACAGACATTCGTAGCGCCCAATAAACGGCTCTGGACAATCATAAACCACACCTCCCCTATGAGAAAATGAATAGATGGTTTCCCAGACTAAATATCCCTTAAATCATTTAGTTTGGCTTCGACACCCCGTCTCTCCATTCAAACTCAGCCCATGCTTTTGGTGACATTTCAATCTTAGAGCATTTTGGATAGATATGTATTTCAACATATACTGTAGCCATGCACGCAGAGAGCCATTCTATTCTATTTACAGTGTAGTATATGAGGGAGCGGGTTTGCAGGTTTTTTTTTACAGTGTAATATATGAGGGAGTGCTTGCTGGGACGTGGAGTCAGGGTGGCTGAGGGGTCTCTCCCAGCCAGTGTCTGTCTTTACTGGCCATGTGTGGAATGTCTGTGAATGTCTTGCTGGTGGACACAGGTGCAAGGGAAAAAATTCAAGCAGAGCTGGGAGACAATTCTCATCACAATCTGCTGAGAATCGGCTCCCTCCACTCTCTACTTATGCTAAAAATCAGTATTGGAATCAAATTCATTACTTTGCAACATCACATATCTGAATGTTTGATGTTGAAATCGTGAATTATTCCTTTTCGACTGAGGTTTTGGGTGTTTTTTGAATTTGTTTGCTGGAACTGGCCTGGGAGCTAACTGTACCCTGTCTCGAAGCCCAGCTGCTCACGTGCTGAGATGCTGTCCAGTCTGGTTGGCTCCGGCAAAGGCAACATCATAAAAACCTCCACATTTCGTGAAAAGAGGGGAGAAACCCAAAACAATGTCAACAAAAAAACTTCATTATTGGAGGGCCATTCACTAAAGATTTGTGAGACCTGTTCAGCTATTATGTTTTTCATTTTTCTGTACTGTGTTTGTTGACTTGCATATGTCCGTAATTCCCTGTTCTGCTTGGCACACTTGGAAACGTATTGGAATGATGCATACATGGTTAAGGCACCTCATAGATTATTTAAATTCCTCTGTACAATGTACTCTCAGAACAGCTGAACATAAACAGAAAAAATGCCTACTTTAGAAGTGATACTGAACATTAACTGTGTAATTTATGTGATGTTGCAACTTATGATGGGTGATTAACCACATCTACATTGCACCCATGATTACATGTTTTTAGCTTACAACATCAGCTTTGCTTTCACACATTTAATTCTAAGTGCAAATAATCCTTGCTAATGTGCAATCATATTCTCAGGGGGGTTCCCATCAACATTTCTGAAAGGTGGGCTTTCCACAGATGAAGGCTTTGGGTATTAGAGTCTAAAGTGCCAGCATATCTCCAGATTAGCCCTTCGTACACTGTTACAGTAATTTAAAAATAAAAAAAATCTCCAGTGAACTTCAACTGGAGACAGAGAGAACCACAATACTGTTTAAGGTGGCAAAACAGCAGAGTTCAGAAAAATGTCATTTTAAAGTATAAACGCTGACATTTAACAGAATTAGCTTTTTTCAGTCTGTTCTCACCTCTTGTCCCACGCAAGCATTAAGGGGGAAAAAAGCTGATAGCTAATAAAAGTAATAACACACTCAGCTCATAAGCAAAAGCTAACTTTAGGTGTGTGTCTCCAGGGATTATCATTTGCCGTTTTAAGTGTTGATGGTTTTGCGGTGAAAGCGATACAATTTTTGTTGAACCTATGTAAGTGCCTTTACACTTGGCCATGAAGCAGTTCTCAAACAGTCCAACATCTACCTCACCCTTGGAATTTTCCCCTGAATGCAAGCTTGTTGGTTTGAGATTCGCTCTGAGTCAGCATAAAGCCAGTGGTGAAGAAAAGCGGTTCCATACCAACAAAAAAATAGAGAGAGTGAGTGAGTGAGGGAGCAATTGTTGGTTTACATGCAAATGAGTGCACTTGGGCCCAGTGTGGCCCGTGTTTGGGTGATCTAAGTTGGGAAGGAATGTGGAGGGACCATGAAGCCTGTCTGCTGTCTGTGAGCTGGAGCCAGCCCTGCTTAGAAATGCTCCCAGAGCTCTCACCTTTTGCCCCCTAGAGGTCAGAGGTCATGTCTTCTCCCCCATCAGTCCATACTGTAAAGAGATTTGGGCTGACCGTGACGACACCTACCAAGGGAATAGCCCCAACCAGGCAGAGAGACATTTTTTTGGCACGCACAGCGTGTGGTATCCATGTACGAATGAGGCAGTCATCGTCGAGTACAGTAAATCTCCACAAATCTGATCTGATCAGACTGTTCTTCCCTCGCACACTCCCACTCCATGCCGCCATTAAAAAGAGGAAATGCCTAAATTTGCTGTTTTAATTTGATGGGGTGTTTTGATGTTTCCTTGGATTAGAATCGAGTTCAATAGGAATGAAAAGGCTCTAATAGGGCAATTCTGCAAAAGCATTTTTAAGAATTCTGAAAATAATAAAACACTGTGTGTAGTTTGATAGGAAAATGTTCTGACACCTGTTATTGGCCTGATCTCCCAGACTCAAGGTGTTATGAAATAGCATGCACATTCAACAAAAAAGTAAACCGAAAAAAAAGAACCAAGGGTTTTTTTTTTTTATTTTTGACAATGTGTGGTGTCGTTCTTGCAGTCCATTGGTGACAAAATGGACGTCCACTTTCTGAGATGGTCAGGTGACTGACCTCTTGATCACAGATCACAGTTTGCATGTTTCTGAATGATAAATAGGACAGTGTGGCATGTAAGGATCTGAAAATAAATCCCATGATGTCTTTGGGAGTGGGGGTGGGGGGGTTGGCTTACGTTTGTGTGCCTTTCACTCTCACACACCCCTGTGAAGTGTGGACATGCAAGCTCACTCGTCAGGGGATTTAATTGTATTTACATTGAGTTCCATAAAGGCTCCCCACACTAACACACACACACACACACACACACACACACACACACACACACTATAGCACCCCCCCAAAGCAACCCCTACCCCTACCTCCGGCCGACTCCCCAGAACACCCCCGCCCCAGACTGTGAGAAAGACAGCAGATTGGAAGCATGTGTGCACCGCTCAGCTTCCTCTGCCGCTGTCAGTAAGGACTGTGCTGGGTCATTCGCCTGCTGATATGATGCAAGCCTCAAGCATGGCTCTGGGCCAGAGGAGCAGTGATTAAGCATTTCTCCATTGCCATGAAAACCCACGCTGGCCTGATGTGGGGTGCTGGCTCTCATCGGAATAAAAGATTTAAGGAAAACAAAAAACTGCAAAAAAGATGGGGGTGGTTTTCGAATACAAGGAAGCTTGGACAACAAGCACTGAAAGAATAAAATTAATTTCTGTTTGCTTTTGAAGTGCCTGTAGGATTTCATATATTGTATGAATTTATAAACACTAACTCCTACTTACTAGCCTACTATTTATAAATTCTAACTGCATACTAAATACTTGCTAATTCTTGTATACAGTGCCTCACTGTACATGGTAATAAGAATTTAGGCCTAATGTGATGACACTGCACTGCAAGAAGAGATTCATATTGAATGAAGCATCTCACAGCGATAAAAGACAGTGATATGTAGGCCTCAAACACTTTTCAGTTTCTTCTAGTAGTTCAGCCGTTGTGAAGCTCTCATCAATTTTGTGAAGGGAAAAAAAGAAGAACAAATAAGCTGTGTACTTATTACATTCCAAGTTATTTATACTGAGGGGGAAAGTCGGCAGACTTCGTGTCTCTGCTTAGCGGGAACTATTAAATTACGGCTGGATGTTTTTAATTACCTCACATAAATGCTGGAACACAACACATTCTGGGCCTTGTAAGTTGTGTGCTTTTGAGTATGTGTGTGTGTGTGTGTGTGTGTATGCATGTTTCCATTACTTTTGGTGGTGTGTGTGCACACATGGCTGGTTTGAGTTTGTGTGTGTGTGTTGTGTGTGTTATGGTGATCATGCTGCAAGGGGAGGCGGGGGGTTGATGGGCAGAACTGGCTTGCACTTCATCCTGGTGGTCCCTCTGTAGCTTTGGCGTCAAAAAGTGTCTTTTTTTTCGGAACACGCAAAAGAGAGAGAGAGAGCGAGAAAGAGAGAGAGAGAGGTGAGCATTCCTGCTGCTGGTGCAAGGGAAAGGAAATGGGCAATAAAACTAGAGCAGAGTGGAGAGGGAGAGGGAGAGAAAAAAAAAAAAAAAAAAAACCTTGCGCGTCGCAGTGGAGCCAGGGATTCTGGGATCCACTTAATTGCTCTTAAATGAAAAAGAGTTTTGGCTTCCTTCTCACTGTACTTAAGAGGAGTCGAGTCAAATCCCAAGTGCGCAACGGCCAAGCGTCACTCGCTCCGCCGCCCAGAGGCTCTAATCCGCCTCCTTCACTGGTGCCATCAGTAATATTATTATTAATTTTGAAAGAGCTGCAAGCCGTAACCCGACTCCCAGTGAGTCACGCTGGTCGGCTAGCCGTCTTCGTCCACAGTCATACGCCCTCTGGTCTTCTAGTCTGCCTGAGTGTGTGCGTGAGTGCGTGCCTGTGTGCATGCGTGCATGTGAAGCATGGGTGTGTGCATTTGTGCGCCATGTTCAAATCGTTGAGCTCCTCACACCATTGTTATGCTTAGATGAATGGTGGTGAGAAGGGTGTTTGGTGTGTGTGTGTGTGTGTGTGGGTGGGGGGGGGGGGGGGGGGGGGGGGGGGGGGGGGG
>JAVQKI010372358.1:0-12720 GCA_036025975.1 Nematalosa erebi
TGTGTGTGTACGGTGTAAACCAACTTACACCCGATGAGCATGACGCAGATGGAGAAGATCTTCTCGGAGTTGGTGTTGGGCGAGATGTTGCCGAAGCCCACGCTGGTGAGGCTGCTGAACGTGAAGTAGAGCGCCGTCACGTACTTGTCCTTGATGGAGGGGCCGGAGCCCATGATGGAGCTGTTGTAGGGCTTGCCCAGCTGATCACCCAGCGAATGCAGCCAGCCGATGCGCGAGGTACCACTGCGTTCCACATTGCCAATGGCGTACCAGATGCAGGCCAACCAGTGAGCGATCAGTGCAAAAGTGCACATGAGCAGGAAGAGGACGGCCGCACCATACTCAGAGTAGCGGTCCAGCTTACGGGCTACGCGAACCAGCCGCAGCAATCGGGCCGTCTTCAGAAGCCCGATGAGGGTTGTTGTCTGGAGGGTAAATAGGTAGAAACAAGGCGCATGAATAGATAATAATTATCCATTGCCCATTATGAAAACACTCTACATGCACCCCTGGTCTTGACTATATTCTTCCTTCTATCTACTGTCTAACGTGCCTCTGTGGATACGAGCAGAAGTCGCTTCCCTTACCTCTTCCCCTGATCGGTAGATCAGCAGGTCAAAGGGGATAGCTGCCACCAGGTCAATAAGGAACCAGCCCTTAAAGTAGTGCACGGCAATGCGCAGCGGGTGGCTCACCACCTCATCGTTGTTGTTGACGTATGTTGTGCGAAAATTGATGATGATGTCCAGGATGAAGAGGATGTCCACGATGAGGTCCACCACGTTGAGCGGGCTGCAGGAGTAGCCGCAGTGCTGCATGGCGGCCTCCTCCGCATCGCTCAGAAGGAAGGCCGCCGAGTAGGGCGTGAAGATGGCCGTGTAGATGACCAGCAGCAGGATCACCCAGTCCCACACGGCCTTGAAGGGGCTGTAGTGCAAGATGGTAAAGTTGTGGATCCGCGGGGCCTGCAGTTTGTACTCAGGGAGCACGTCAGCGCCCAAGGAGAGGACCTGCAAAGACATCATAGAGATCACTGAATATCTGGGATTTATCAGCCACTAGCTGAATGATTTTTTTTTTAATGGATGTGACTGTGAAATTAATTCAGTTGTTCATTATTCAAAACTGAGCTTAATCCTTCATAGCTCAAGTGTGAGGGGAGAAGAAAAGGCTGTGAATCACTGTTCGAAGAGGCACCCAAGCCCTCAGCTAAATGAAATTCACAGCATTAAAGTGTGTGATGAAGTCATCCTTAAAGGTCACGCATTTTGACAATTTGACTTTCTCAGTGCTTTTATGCATGTGTTCTGGTATCTGGGACGGCTTCCAGTGCTAAAACACCAAAAGAGTTTGTTTATGGGCTCTCTCGGTTTGGAAATGTGGTTCAGTGAGAAGAGAATGACGTGATGTCCTGACATCAAGAAGGGTAGGAAGCTTCTGGAATTTATACAGCCACTCAATTTAACCTTTCAAGACCCAAGTCTTTACTCTCGACTGAAGAGCAAATGTGCAAATGTTTGCTTTGCTTGTTGCTAAAGGAACAAGCACAGGCTCAGGGGTCTGAACAGGGCTCTTCAGGGCAGGGTTGAACTAAGGTGTTGTGGTGCATGTTCAGTTTGCCATGGCATAGATGATTTAAAGTGTGAGCTCCACAAACTACTTATCATACTTGTACAAATATGAGAAAATGATGGCACCTTTAAAGGTTACCTGCTGTACATGCCTCTATGAACTTGACATTTGAATGTGACTATACAGCACAGTAATTCCCTGCAACATCACGTAATATGTGGCAGTGTTGGCAGAGGGATACCGGGTTCACTGCTAGGTCTACGGCCAGGCGACAGTGTTGTGGTTTTCCATTAGCGCGCAATCTGTGTCACACGCAAGCCCACAGGCTAAACGGTCCACAGTGCCACTCTCACATGCCACTCTCACATGGTGGCACAAACCTCATCCTTGATCAGCATACTTGCTGACACACATACAATACACATGGGCATGCGTGTACACGCACTCACACACACTTGACGCATATTTTCAATATTTTCAATACTTAAAGGTGCACTATGAGATCTTGCATAATTCTTAGCACAATTTCTTTTTTGTCTCAGTTCTTAGGCATCTCCCCTTGATCAGCTTGCTGCCTGCCCCCTGAATACTTTGTGAAAAAGCCCGGACTCAGGAGACAACACTGGGGCTGTAAACCTCAAACAAACACTAGGGGCACAGGCTGTGCACCACTACATAACAAACTACGCTCCAGCCAAACACCAACAAGATGGTTAGGGGAGAGGGTGGGGGTTAGTGAGCATGCACATATGGGTGGGGGGGGGTTTAGTGAGCAAAGTTCATTTAGTAGCTTAAATTGAGAGTAGCGTTCTGTTTGGCATTGTAGTATTTACGTGGAACGTCAACAGAAGTGACATCATGCAGGATCTCATAGTGCACCTTTAATCCCATCAACATCTCTGTGGTAATATGACTGCTGGTGACCTCGCTCATGGACCTCGCACGGAGTACCTACAAGATTCCTCTCCTTGAAGAAGACAGAAGCCTCTGTGTTGCACAGAGTTATATTAAACAAACAGGAACAATTACAACTAATATTTGTGGAAGACATATTTGTTATTCTATTATTTTATACAAATTTTAATGTAACCTGCTGACTGTACAGCTGGATATAGCAAATCCTTTATTCACATAATACAAATAACTCCATTGCCATTTTATTAGCATTATGCACGTGACAAATACAGTACATCCACTTTCCATGGGACTGACTCCCAAGCTCTAGTCAGCATAATCTGCTCATCTTATTTCAACACTCTTCCCACTCCACCTTGACTTGACTGATACAGCGTGATACCCAAGACTGATACAGCGTGATGCCCAAGACTGATACAGCGTGATACCCAAGACTGATACTCTGTGCCACAGTGCCTCATTCTCATTTACACCAAAGCCTCTTCACTTTCTCTCTGGCCAGAGTTTCTAAGAGAAGTGTGACCATAGTCGCTCACAACAGCTTAACTGCTGCTGTAGTCCCGCGTGGCTGAGTTTTAATTACTACTAGGGTTGTCCTCCAATGTCTGTGCACAAAGGCTAATTTTTCATTGGCACTCTTAACATCAAATCTAGTGTAATTACACACACACACACACACACACACACACACACACAAATCCCATCTACTTTTAGAGTAAAGTCACTACGTTCTATATTTAAGACAACCAGATAGATATATTGATACATGCTTTATTTTAATTCAGGAAAAGTCATTTACAAAAGGTCATATTTCACTACACAAAGAATGCACAGCTTGTTTCAATCCATGTGACAGTGCATATTTCAGAGCTTCATGTCCCCCAGTTGAGGCTGCTTCTGCCTCATGTGTCAGCTATAAGAATTCTCTCCATTTGTTTGACACGCTGGCACATGCACATCATTCATTCACACTAATCTAATGTTTCTCTTGCTCATTAGCCCCCAATTAGACCAGTGAAATACATCCGCAACAGGCCCCCACAAGCAGGAGTCCCCTTAATCTATTTACAGAAGGACAGATCCCGAATCTGAGACGTTCTGTATTCAAAAAACAAATTACATTCTGGGATGAATACTGTCTTATTCTATCACCCACTTTCAGGGGCTAAGAAATGCTTATGAAGCCTTTATCCTAGTTAGTGAGTAGATTTAGAATATTTAATTGAGGCTTCTAATTCTGTATCTAGGTTAGAGTTACCAGTGTGCTGTGCACAATTTGTTTACACACCAAGGTTTATTTGACTGTGTGAAAAGTAACGCGATACAGTCAGATGTCACAACTATTCATACGTCTTTGACAACAGGGCACTAATGTCACTTGTCATGTCATAAACACAACCGCCAGAGTTGGGAAGACCCAATCACATTAAGCTGAGTAGCAATTACAAACGGCAATCTTTACAAAAATGGAATAACTGCTTCTGTTGAAGTCCTCCTCTTGCTATCAAAATCACTATCGCTCTTGATTTAGGGTTATCATCTCACCTTAATACAAAAATGCCCGTAAGCCCTGCAATGTCAATGCCAAGAAATCTCGATATAAAATGCAGAGAACCCTCACAGTCACGATGCTCAAGCGACTATATTCGCAACAAAACAAGCTTGCAACATCAGAGTGCAATGATAGTGTCTCCCCACTATGCTCTGTGCCTTAAGGTGCCCTTCTCTTTACCTGAGGAATCCACCTCATTCCCTTCACAACCCTACCTTCACCGTCACTGGGAATCCCTCACGGCCGAGCACGTCTCTCCTCCTCACTGGCTCCGTGCCACCTTACCTGACTGTCCCCCGGGGACCGGCGAGGGCTGGTGGCTCCCCAGCACCTCAGCTTCAGAGAGCAGGGCATGTCGCAAGGCATGGGTGCGGGCGAGTGCGCCGGTGGCGGAGACAGCAGAGAGGGAGAACCGGAGCTAAGGAGCGCGTTGAGAAGCTTCAGGGCTGGGGTCAGAATCATGGTACCCGGCAGCAGCGGCAGCAGGAGCAGCGCGCGGAGAAGCGACCCGCCGAGCTGGGGCACCCGTGTACTAAGGCTGGGGCTACGGGCCAAAGCAGCATCCCAGAGCCACCGGTGAAAAAAAGAGGGCCTGTCCTGTTCCCCGTGTGACACCTGCGTAACTCCGCCTGAGGCGTCAGGACTCTCGCCTAGCCCCGGAGCCCAAAAGCACTGCACAGTCCTCGCTCGGACGACAAATTATAACCCTCCGCTTGTTGTCTGGTGGCTACACTGGTGGTCTGGACCTCTAATTGCATCAGACCCACTTCCTCTCTCGTCTTATCTGTTTACTTGCACCAGCTTCATCCTCAGGAAAAGGAGACTTCTAAATGCTGTCTGTACAAATGAAACTGAACAAGCAGCACAAGAGAATCTTTCAGAAGGAAGAATTCATCCCAACGCCAGATTTCAGCCGCGGCTGTGTGTTCTAGGTTATACAACCTAGATTTGATGCAAAATAGCTTTGATTGCCTCTGCCACTAACACTCCACTAGAGAGAGAGAGAGAGAAAGAGAGAGAGAGGAAGAGCAAGAGAAGGAGGTAAGAGAGAGGGATAAAGAGTGAGAGAGCATAAAAGTAGATGGAGATAGAACTACGCAGTCAGTGTTTTGCTGCACTAAGAAAATGTAACTTTTACTTATTTTTACTTACTTTTACCATGCAGAAATACATATTTATGGTCTGTACATTTTTAGGAATATGGTGGGAATTCCTTCAACTAATTCACTTTGGTTGATGTACAGTACGTGCTTTCAATAATAAACATTTTTTTGCAGTTTAGGTTGTTGAGGTTATTGATATAGTGAGCACTGGCCAAAGTCAGGGGTATAGTGGTGTATTTGTAATGGAATTAATGCTAAGCTGACTTGATGTGAGTTATTTTATAATGGATTGCTGCCCA
Source organism: Nematalosa erebi (assembly GCA_036025975.1). Taxonomy (NCBI): domain Eukaryota; kingdom Metazoa; phylum Chordata; class Actinopteri; order Clupeiformes; family Clupeidae; genus Nematalosa; species Nematalosa erebi. Next base: position 5,442 of record JAVQKI010372358.1, read on the forward strand.
TCCAGGGCTCACGGGCAGCATCATCCTTGCAGTAGCCAGCTGGGACAAGATATTCCCTCTGACGTCTTTCAAAAAGAGACAAATAAAACAAACGCTGCTGTGCTGTACACAAGCAGTGAACTAAGGCCACAATATTAACACTATCACCATAGTTAGTAACACATGCTGCTGGATATTGAGGCCTGGGTCTTAATATCCTCTCAGTCTTAAAAGAGTACATCACTGGGTCATGGATAACAGGGCGTCCTGTGGTGATAAGCAACTTATGCTTCATATGGTTTCTTACAGTTGGTATTTTATATGTGTATTTGGAGTCATGTTTATCACCATATAATTCACTTTTTGGGTTGGACTATTTTCATACTAGAAGTGAGCAGTACATTTGCTGCAATTGCAGATGACTCATCAGTTTTATTCGAGGTCAGAGGCACAGATTATTACTGTATCATCCCACTATCCCACTGTGCATACCCTTCAACACCTTAGCATCTCACCCCCCTGACTCACAAAAGCAGAAGGTGTGTGTGTGTGTGTGTGTGTGGGTGTGTGTGTGTGTGTGGGGGGGGTCTTCCTTTATGCCCTTCAGTAGAAGTTTGGGATTGCACCTCACCACACACACACAAACACGCACACACACACACTCAGGTTGGTCCTTTAGCTGTCCATGTCAAGTGGCCTGTAGCTCTCCATTGCACATCTGGTGTGTGCTCAGCAGAGAGACAGAGAGAGAGAGAGAGACAGAGAGAGAGAGAGAGAGAGAGAGAGAGTGTGTTTGGTCACTCCTTTCCAACCGTTAGTTTGTTTAAGTTCCTCAAGTGCTCTCAGGTGCTAGATGGCTGCACACACAGGGTTTGTGAACAGCTTGTTCTTTCTCTGAGGGTCCATCATGTGTCCTTGAGAGTAACACGACTGGGCTGCATTCTGCAGGAAGGGAGCAGGAGCCTTTCTTAATATCGACCATTATTAACAGCACACACACAACAAGAGCCATGTATACATTTCCATGTATATATTTGTGAGACTATATTCAGATATATATATATATATATATATATATATACACACACATACATATATGTTCATACTGCAGACAGTCTGAAATTGCTTGAGACAGCGAACACACATCACAACACAATCCAACTCCACGTCTGCGTCTGACATCTAGAACTGATAGAAGCCTGCCTTGCACCTTGACTTATGGGCCTGAGATTAGAGAAATGGTTGGTTTGTCCTTGACGTGTTGATCAGCGTCCAGTCTTAATAAACACAGACACAAGGGAGACATTTACTGCACACGTGTAATAAATGGAGAGGTGGACATGGTACACTGGCCTTGGGACATCTAGGTTACGAGTTATTGCAGTCAGTGCATGACAGCTCAGCTGTCTAGCTCAACCAACAACCAGCAAATTCAACAATGCAACAAACTCAGGCTAGCAGAAGCTTAGGTCTTGAAATCAGTCAGTGCTTATTTTAAAATATTTCCTTGTACCTAATGTACCTAATTTTCACTCTCTTGAACATGAAACCAATTCTGACCCACATTTGTCCAGAAGGAGGCAATGCTTGTCTGATAAAAGCAACTCCATTTTGTCATGATCTCATGTCAACACACAGAGCTCCAGAAAAAAAAAACAATAGCAAAAACCACTCAAACAGTCCCATTAGCAAGCCTCCAGTGAGATAGAATATGGCTGTTGTATAACATGAGGTATTATCCCAGGTGCATAATGTGGCACGTCCACAGAATTGCCCTTCAGAGTGCGACGGAAAAGCAAAAAAGAAGAGAATGTGTTCGTTCTGAGAATGAGCGTTTCTTTCCATTCCTCCTCCCATTTGTCCTCGCAGGAAACTACAACAAAAATCATGTTAACAAAATCTGAACTGATCAGTTAATCACTGAATAAATGCAATACCTATCTGGTATAAAGACAACATCTCATCCAAGCACCTCCAGGAACCAGATATATGTGGAAAAAATGTAGCTAAAGATAATATTATTGGACACATTTAGCTGAGCAGCAGTTGCCAGGCAAGACTCTTGGCATATGAATTTGTGTGAAATAAAGTGAATCACATGGGTTCACACAGACACACAGACACACAGGTAGGGCCGGTCAGTGCAACCTGCCATCCGTCTGCGAGGTGTAAAGGCCTCGGGGATGTGCTGCGCAGAGCAACGCAAGATGGGCTCCGAGCCTCAAGGCCGGCGAGCACAACATTCAAGGTCAGCATTTCACAGAGATGGATGTTAGAGGCCTGACCTGTGGACCACTACTGCTGTGAGCAGGGGGGTCGAAAGCGACGAGAGCACGTGGGCTGTGAAGGAGAGACTCTGCACGGCTTTAGATCACCACCGGTCACTTACTCAGTGGTTCTAAGGGAGCAGAGGCAAAACAGACCCAAAGGCAGGCTGAGCGGAACCATTTATACATTACCCTAAGAACCGTGGAGCGTGAACGCATCAGAGGAAGCTTTTGAATAAAAAATCCTATTTAATATTCCTCTTGCTACAGAATCTGCACAATGTGTACAGATGGGTATACAGAGTAAAACTAGGATAATATCAAAAGTAATCTTTATGAATGGTTTCCAAACACCCAGAGGGAAAAACTGCCCTTTGACTAAATTATGCTATCATCAATTCTTAATTCAAAATATCACAAAGTCCTATTCTCAGCATGGTCCTCATTAACAAGAACTTGGTCAGATTCCTTCCCCTCTTCCTCTGACCCTAAAGCATTTTCTTCGTAAACTGTCCTGAATTGATGAGATGCTAAGAATACAAAACTAGCATTCCTCATCGCTGTGGAATGACGCAGTACACCGTGAACTGCTGCCTGGCCAAATCCTAGTGGAGCATCTGTAGATACTACTACTGGCTCCAACCCTCATTAATACAGACTCTTTGTTTTTCATTAAACAGACTGACTGTCATCCGTTAAATGTGCTTCATCCACATTATGGTGAATACGCTCTCCACACAGATGGTGTAAGTCCCAGTTTAAAGGCAGCCTGCAGCAACAACAATGCTCAAGTTTCCTTAGTTCATTTCATTACCATATTTCATGTCCTAAGGTTTGACAGCAGTTTCCATGTCCCCTTACTGTTCAACATTTATAATAATTAGGCAGATAACACAGTAACACAACCTACATACTGTTTTTTACCAAACCTATCCTTACCAAACACTTTGACATAATAACACAGAGCATTTTAAACTGTCTCACAGTATTACCAGTCTCTACATTTCTGCTTGAATGGGATTATAAAAAAGAGAATGTCCAGTTTGTTCACTTTGGTGAAACATGGAAATGTCTGATTCTCTATACAACTTATTCACTAACAAAGTCAACAGAGTTTCAAGGATTTCTGAGGAGGATTTTATCTTTATTTACACTGCTCAGAGGGCTGAGTGCTCATTCTTGACCAGCACAGTAATTGCTGAGGTCTTCTCTGACGCCCAAGAAAAGTTCCTCAGCTAAATACACTTGTCCATATTTAGCAACAGTCCAGTGTTGCCTACTGAAACACAATGTTTTGTCTCACATTTGAGGTCTGCTTTTAATCACTGAAGCCCAAAAAACATGGTATGAATGTCACAGGTGTGTGGCTGAGGTGATAAACAGGTAAAAGACTAAGCACAATTATCTTGCTATGTCAAATAATCTTCCTAAAAATGAAGTCACTATTTTCTACTTAGTAATAAAAAGTAATGACTGAAATTCTTCCAGTAACACCACACTGTCTCTTCCTGCGCCTCAGCCCTCTTGGCCCCTCCAACGGTAGGGTACTCACCTCCTGGGCCACTATGCTGGAGATGCGGACGGCCCTCTTGACACGCGTGTTCCTGCTCTCAGCGTTCGCCAGTGACCCCTCTGGGGGGAGGCTCCCCCTCTCGCTGAGCGACATCCTCTCTCTGTTCTCTCTGCCCTCACCTCCGCCACACAACTCCACTCATGCCAGACTGGCGGGGGCAAGGGGGTGAGGAGGAGTGTGGGGTGCCACGCCGTACCAAGGAAAACTGCCCACTGTGTGACGAGGTGACGGACTGGAGACTTCCAAAATGAACACAGAGCGACCCAACTGCAGGGCTCCCCGGGGCTCTTGTGAGATCTCACTCGTCTGGGAATCCCCCCACCCTCCCTCCCCCCTCCTAGAGTGTGGGATTGTCCGTGTTGCCGGCACCAGCTGAGTTCAGGCACTATCAGAGCAGAGTTTGACACATTCCGTTCTTTTAGTCGCAGCTCTTGCGTACTGCTTCTCTTTATCACTGAGAGAGTCCAGCCTGAAGCTCCGTACTTGATGTTATCTTGAGTTCTTCGTGGGTGAGCGTCATCTCCCTCTGTGTCTTTGTGAGTCAGATATCATGATCTCCGCTTACTTGTATCCAGTTGACGAATAACAGTCTACATTCTGCTACAGATTGAGAAATATGCTGTAAACAGGTTCACGGTATGACTTCCTGTTTGAGTGGTGTAGTTTTACTTGCAGATCTGCACTTGGCATCCAAAAGCAAGTGCTGCAGTCATCTCTCTCTCTCTCATGAGTCCTCATTCAACTGCCTTTCTGTCCACTGGCCACAAGTGAGACGAGGAGTAAAGAGAGAGAGACAGAGATTCTGTGATCTGCAGGTCTCCCCTGCTGTGAAACTGCCCAAGCGGCTGTTCCACTTTTCATGAGCTTTTAAAAACAGGGTAAACTGTCTCTATGGTACGCTCTGCCGCGTGCTCTCTCTCTCTCCCGCTCTCTCGCTCTCTCTCTCTCACACACTCTCCCTGCTCTTCAATGTTCCCTCCTTCCTCTGTCTCTTCAGTGGAAGTCCCACTCTGGATGAGCTGTAATTACTGTTGGCTGCTGGATCCTCCTCCTTCCCTCCAACACCAGCCCAACTGTGGAACCAGACTGATGAGCCTCTTTCCCCTCAGTAAACACAAACAGGCTCACATTGAGCATCCTCTAATAGTACTCTCTCTCTCTCTCTCACACACACACACACACACACACACACATACACACACACACAGACACACACACACACACACACACACACACACACACACACACACACACACACACACACAGAGCAAGTGTTTATGCGTACAATATGTCCTCATGCTTGCCCAGTACAGGGGACTTTAGAATGTTGGTAAACAATAGCGTTCTGCCACCCGGAAGTATCTTATCGCTAGCCCCCTGTGAATGCCAGTTAATTGTAGCTAAGCTATTTACTAAAAAGTTAACGAAAACTAAAACATACATCTTAGTTAACAAGATCATGGTAACAAAATGCTTTTTTTTTAAGTCGACACAAGGGGGTTAGTTTAATAGTGATGCTCTTCAGTCCCATTGAGGAATACCGCTGTCGCCCCCCCAACTAGCACGCTTTGCCACACCAAACTGAAATTCTATATGCAGAGCCGGCGCCAGACAAGAATTTGCGGACGGGCATTGCTTTGGATTGGGGGGGCACACATTTTATAGGCTATTAATGTAGGTTACATGTAACCAGTGATGCAAGCAGCAATAGTTGATTTTATTTAGAAATCAAATTGTAACAGAAATAGCGACAAAACAGCAGAGATAATGCATAATAAAATAATGACACAAGTTGTAGTATCGTTTAGGCTACCTATTTGATCGCATGTAGTCTCAAACAATTCATCCATTCCTCCTGTCGAACAAAATTCAACATTGAACCATTCTCGACATAAAGGCAAAGTTTGCGATTATTATATATTTTTTTTCAATAATGTTGTAAGCCATGGTTGGTGGGATGGATGACAGGCTCATATTTCCAGGGCGGGCACAAGTGAGTCCGTGGAAGGGCATGGCACCCCAAAGCCCGCCCACCACGCCGGCCCTGGCATGCACATTTCTGTAGGCCTATAGCTCATAAGAGGCCATCCTACTCCCAAAATCCTGGCCCTTTTTAATGTGCACACAGAGTGAGTGGCTTCATAAAGCCATTATCCACCTGCAGAATATTCCACAGTTTACAGCCAGCCAGTCATGTGGAAAAGTTATTCATTATTATTCTGAAGGACTATTCTCTGAAACCGTTGCAAAGGTGATTTAATTTGGCATTTAATGGACTTTACCCTGGATATACGCAGTAAAAGGACTTTGGATTCGTCATAATCAGTACGGAGAACCATAGAGGAGCACAGAAACGAAAATGAGGACATGCTAAGGGAATATTTGCATGTGGGGGTCAGGGCGGAGTGAGTGAGGGAGGGAAAACAGGAGGGTAGACAGAGGACTTGCCAAACAAAAGAGAAAGTGTCACTGACCTGGCAAAAGAGGTGTTGGAACAGGATAATAAACACAAACTAGGGGGAGGAGAACAGGAACACGTCTAATTTGAGTCCACAGTATTTGAGTGGATCAGCAGATTTGATAGTTGGGCTTGCATATCTTGTCAGGGACATGAGCTTGCCATTGCTAGGTAGGCAGTGTTGCTAAGGCAGGTAAGTTACTTTCAAAATGACACCTTCTGCAGCAACGTCACACTGCAGGCAGACAATTGTTCCAGCAGGGGTTAAAGCGGAGCGGAGGTCAGTTTTCAATGATCTTTGATCTTAGTAAATAACGCTACGTTACCTGGCCTACCTACATAATAATAATAATAGTAAATTAATAATAATAATAATGATTATAATATATAAAAAATGGCTCTTGAACAGTAGAGATTAGAGTCTCATTCTGCTCTAAACAAGCAAAAAACATTTAGGCCCAAATGTGCCTCTTTAACAGTGGTAGTTATTCTGTCCCTCTCTGTGTGTTGTCCTATGCTCCGTAAGGGATAACGTTCTGTCAGGCGGTCATTATCTTGGAATATTCTCCCGAAAGAGTGATTAGGAGCCCGACGCGCAAGCGGAGGTAATGATTGCTTTCGAGGAAAAATAGTCCCCTAACGGACAAATAGAACTTGGGGCAACATTCAACAGAGCGGAGAGACATGAACAACACGATTAAAGTGAATGGAGCATTGGTCCATTGAAGTGAATGGAGCATTCTACAGCATTATGAAGAGCCGTGTAATAAATTCAGTAAGGGATAACGTTCTGTCAGGCGGTCATTATCTTGGAATATTCTCCCGACAGAGTGATTAGGGCTCTTGATCACTCTGCAGGGAGAATATTCCAAGATAATGACCGCCTGACAGAACGTTATCCCGCTTATTACACAGCTACCTATTTAATTTAATTATTAAAATAACAACAACACAGTTTTACATTTGTAATTTGAATGATTTGTAGATGATTGCTTTCGAGGA
>JAVQKI010372416.1:0-10178 GCA_036025975.1 Nematalosa erebi
CTCTCTCTCTCTCTCTCTCTCTCTCTCTCTCTCTCTCTCTCTCTCTCTCTCTCTCTCCCTTTCGCTCTCTTTCACTTGCTCTCTTTCTCATACACAAATGCATTTTCTCACTCTGTTTCTCCATTTCACCATTAATTCTTCTGCATTTGCAAAGATGGACCCAGTGGATTTTTATACAGTAGGCTATAGTCTGAACTGTGTTTGAACTCCAACATGAACATCAGAATGATTTAACCACAGAGATCTGAGAGCAGAAATGTATATGAGATGCAGTTTGTTGGTTTTTGCTAAGCAGAGGGGCCTGTTTAGCTTTCGTCTAATCCCCCCAAACCCCCCCCCCCCCTCCAACACTTCATATTAGTTTTCTTTGGTGACAAAACTGCCCAATTTGCTTGTACATCCCCCAGCTGCTTTGAAAGGGTCAGTGGCTTGTAATCCAGCGCAGCAGCAAATAAGAGCATTTGGCTGACCTTTTCATGTTGGGGAAAGATGCTTGGAGAGGCCCCCAACCTGACTTCACAAGTTAAGGCACAAGCACAGAGGGAGGAATCGCTCTGAATTAGCTAATTGAAAAACAGCCGACGTCTGTGTTTTTGTAAAGCGCTGTCCAACGCATTTGTACACATCTCCCATTCCATATTAAAATGCTCGTGCCAACCAGACGTCTAGTTCTGCAGGACCAAGCACAGGAGATTATCCATCCACAGAAGTGAGATTAATCAATGGTCTGCTGGAAATGGATTGAGTCGAGCCACCCATTATAACCATATGCATCCAATCGTGCAACATGAAAGACCTCTGTGCCACTGGAAACTGAATCGACTGAAGTCATCTGGCCATATTTCTCACTTGGATCATCGTTGACTCAGAGCATTGGATTTTCTCCCCCTGGCAGAATGAGAGAAAGAGATGATGGCTGTATGTACCGAACCAGTAACAGACTGTGATAATTAACATTTATTGATACATAGTTGCAGTAAGCCAGTGCATTACTCTTCCTAATTACAGGCTTAATGAGGAGGTGAGGTAAATAATTGATGCTGCATCGTCAACTGGCCTTTTAACATGCATCAGACCCTCTGATCAATCGCACAATTGTGAACCTCAAATGTTGTCTTCTCTTTTTCCTTTCTTTTACATAAAACAAAAAACAAAAAATGTTATGAGTTATGAGCTTTTGGGGGTTGAATGTTGGTTCTCTGACTATATATATTTAAACAAGTCAAATTGCTGTCTCTTTTTCTTGATGAATGTTCATAATATTGTCAGAAGAAGGTCTGTGCTTCACAATTGGTTGCAATCAGTGCTCTAATTGCCACGGGTGTCATGTGATGCAGTCAGTGGCAATAATGAAGACGCATTCAGCGTCTTTATCATCTCAAAACAAAGATGGTGGAACGCCAGCATTAACATTATTCATAAAATCAGTGATTGCTTCCTAAGGGCAGAGGGCTGTTGTCTGTGGCTCCTCTACAAGGCATAGAAGGCTTGCAGTGAAAGACAAGCATCCCTCATTGTGACTCGATACTCCAATTTCTGATATCGGAACAAATTAATTTGTTCATTGTCTCTCCACTCTTCAGAAGTTGTTCATTTGCCATGCATCTCAAAACTGGATTATCATGAAGACATAATAGCACTAAGGGCATTATCAAGTATTGATTTGTTTAAAACACATTTGCAGATTTGCAATGATGATGGCATAAATTTGAAACTGATAGCAGAAATTGCAAATTACTGTTATTTGCAGAGGCACAGCTGTAACGTACACACACATGAAAGAAAGGGGAGATGAAGGCTGCCGTCTTTGCTCACTCTCCCAATCTCCCTTCAGGGAGCAAAGAGAGGGACTTGCAGGGTAAACCAGTAAAGCACTGGAGCGGGGTTTGCTGAACAAACATATCCAACCAAATCATGTGTGTGCTGGTGTGCGTGTGTGTGTGTGTGTGTGTGTGTGTGGGTGGGTGGGTGTTTGTTTCCTCTCCTCCCTTTCTGAATCTCCTTCTCTTCTCCTCTCTCCTTCTCAGAGGAAATACAGTCGATACTCGGCTGACATAAATCAAGCTGAGCTGTGGAGGAAAAATGGATTTGTGATGCCGTCCGTGTGTCTTCACAGCAGCCGAGTCCAATTTATCTCTGAAATAGGTTATATGGGTGCCACACAGACACTCTCTCTCCCTAACACCCATACACACACACACACACACACACACACACACACACACACATACTGACATCTCCTGGGGAGCCTGGACCTCAAATGTCGGCAAAGTCATTTTGGGACACAGGTGTCGTTTGTGAAGTCTGTTCAAGGCCAGCCAGCTGTTGGGTGACTTGATCAGAGCCATTCTGCCATCATAAAGGAACGCGTTTTGTGTAATGCGTTCTATTGCCCTGCTGTTTCAATGCTGTTCCTCACCTGTCAGTCACTTTAGATAAAAGCATCTCCTAAATGAATAAGTATAGACAGACAAGTAGTGAATGTGTTATTGTGTGCCCCATGTCCTAGCAGTGTAGTTTGAGCTGCAAGGGAATGGGATATGACTTTTTGGGGATGATGCTATTTGTGCAGCATGCTGCATACACCTGTGGATATTACCTTTATTTAACTGAATCTCAAGATACAAACTTATCGCATGCCTGACACCTTCACTGGACCATGCCTTGCGGGAATGACCGCACATTTATTATAGTCAGGACGCTACAAATGAGGAGGTCGAGATCTCCTGACTCCTGCCTCGTCTGCATCAGATCAGCATGTCAAACTAGCAAGTCTGTGAAATTCTCCCTCTCCCTCTCCCTCCCTCTCTCTCTCTCTCTCTCCCTCCCTCTCTCTCCTCCTCCCTGTCTTTGTCTCCCCCTCTCTCTCTCTCCATTAATTTTCCCTTGTCTGCTTTGCGTGCGCAAACAAGAGCACGAAAGACTCATCCCTCACAAGAGTAGTCTCAATATTCGCATAACTACCTCCAAGCCAAACCACAAGATTCATTGTTGAGGTCTAATGGGTATTGTAAAGGCACTGTTACCCAACAGTGGCAAAGGTGTGGACAGAAGGGATTGTTTTTGTCCGGGTTTTCTCAGTAATACGTTCTTCAGAAGAAGAACCTGCGTGATAGGACAGTGGGACCAGTTCCAGAGACATGGGACAAAAAAACAAAGCAAAAAAAAAATGTTTCTCTTTTCTCTCTCTCTCTCTCGCTCTCTCTCTCTCTCTCTCTTTTTGAAGAGCCTGCTTGAATCCCTCTGCAGAGAGCTGTTTGAGGTCTCTATGGCTTTGCTGGCTTATGTAATTGGTATCTGCTTTTTCCATTCCAGATGTTGTGCACTGTGCAGTTCTTGGACATGCATGCCGGAGAGCTAAAAGCACAGAACTATTGATAATTGTCCCTTTAAAAACAACTTCTCTGCGCCTTTGCCCACACACTCCTGGGGTTGTTTTGATGCCCTCAAAAATGCTTATCCCCCATGCCCCCATACCCCCAGCCTCAAACGCCTCTCTCATCTCGTGCCTGTGTGCTGCGAAAGCTGAAGCTTTGAAGCATGGCCTCAGAGGGGGTGACATCATGGCAAAGAGCAGACTCCCTCTCCACTTTTACGCCTGACTGCAACTCTCTGACCTCTGTCAAAGCTGTGAAGGTCAAAGTTCACAGGTGCTGACACCCCCATCCAAATACCATCACCCTATTCCCATCCTGTGTGCACTTCACATCACTGATCTGCACAACCCCTTGTCTTGAGCTCCCACCAATTTTCCCAGCAACCCTCTGAGAGGCAACATCCAGGAGGGCAGAGAGCAAGGCGTTCCACACTTGCCTAGCGGGCACAGTGCCAATCTGGCACTGGTTCAAAGAACACGCAGAGCACTGTGTGGACCATGAAGGTCACGTTTTTTTTTCAATTCACTCTATCTCCAGACGGCAAGTGCTGCTGAGCAATGACTTGTCTCATCCAACCTGTACATCTGCAAAGGCCCTTGGTTCCGCGTCCAAAAAACGGGCGTTATACACACAGCTGCTCATCCTCATGTCGGTAACTTATTGTCAGGCTGTTCTCAATGACTCAGTGCTGTTCTCGCATGACTGTGCCTTCTCCAGCTACCGCCAACCCCCCTCCCCCTTCCCACACCCCTAGCCTTGTCTCCCTGCCTCTTACAAAGAAAGTCTGATGAAACAGCAGCTGAGGGCGATTACTTTCGCCACTAAGGCAGACGTTGGAGCAGACAAGCATGAAAACATCGATCTGCGCAAGCCTCGCTACCAGGAAATGAAATCGCATCCGCGCAAGTGGTTGCATTGTCACAGACCATAAAGTCCTCTCGCTGCATCTCTCCATCTGGAGTGAGGTATATGTGCCAACTGTGTGTATGTGTGTGCGTGTGTGTGTGTGTGATGTCATTGCAAGACTGCAGCCCCTTTAAATCTCAGTTAGATCCCCCACCCATCATAGCCTACCCCCTCAAGGCATTCTCATCCATGGCATTCTCATGAGTGGTTACGTTAGCGCCAGCTAAATTACCCTACATATCTGCTGGCTGGTTGGCCGGCCGGCTGCTTGGGTCGAGGCCCTTAGGTTCTGCCTGTCTGCCTGCCTGCCATCGGTGGCAGCTGCCTGATATTTTTGGGGCCCGAGCGATTTAGCGGTCATGGAACAGGAAACTCCTCTGGGTTTGTGTGGGTACGGCACTTTCGGCAGGCTCTCACTGCACTCAAACATGCACAAACACACACACAAACACACACAGACGAAAACACACACACACACACACACACAGACACACAAATGTGCTCACACTCACAAGTTCAAACTTAGTCTCCCAGGGGCAGCCCCCCTCAACAAGCCAAGAATGAGACACCATAACCATAGAGGCCACTGGGTAAATTTAGAGATCTGTAGCCATATCCTTTGTTTTATTTCATCCTCTGCTACTAACAGAATCTAGGTCGAACAGGAGACAATCACTGTAGCCACTGAACTATCAGGGTTTTACACGAAAAAATGACTCGCACGGACTCACACACATACCTTTCAGATGAACTAATATGACTTTAGCAAATGCTGTTCAATTTTTCACTCTGAGGCGAAGCAGCCTCTCCTGTCCTCACCCTGTCTGACCTCGACCCCTAAGTTTCCTGTCGCTCAGCTGGTTCTCTGCATTTGGATTGGTCCACGAGGATCTAAACCAAATAAGCCATCAGGGAGGCTTGCACTGGGCTTGACAGCAGAGGATTCTGGGAGCTGTAGGAATGGTACACTGGGGATTGGTGGACAACGGTCAGGGCACAGCAGGGAGGAAGTGTGTTTCAGGAGCGCCTGTTTGGCCTCAGGGGAGCGTGGCAGCCAGGAAAGTGAGAAAAAAAAAAGAAAAAAAAGAGATGGGGGGGAAACTCTGATGGCTCTCTCTCCGACCCGAGCCAGGTCCCGTTGCGTCGCTCTCTCCAAAACCACTACACTGAGGTCAATGCAATGATTTCAAACAGGCGAGGCGATACGCCAAAACACTGATCTCAGCTCAGCTGAGGAAGATTACACAACAGTCAAGAATCCATCTTCATTTTCATTCCTTTGTCCGGACTGGAAAACAGCCTCCCCTCAGCTTGTGTTTAAAAACACAGAGGCAAACACACACACACACACACACACACACACGTACACTCTCACGCCCACACACTTACACAAACAAACCCCAAGCAGAGCTCACACAGCAGCCATCTCACACACATACACACACACACACACACACACACACGCACACTCTAGAGCTGTTTATACTCCAGACTGTCTCTCAATCAACACTTCAGATGCCAGTTGGGCAAAGGAGATAATGAGCGTATATGTAATTGTCTGCCCCCCTCCACCCCACACATACACACACTCACACACTCACAACTGCCTGTCGGCATTCAGAAAGTGTAACCCACAGCATGCATCATTGACTCTGATGGGACCAATTAAGAGCCGCATGAAGATTTTTTATTTACTATTTATTATCCTATCTGTTTATGGATTGTGATCTGTTTACTTGTGTCTGTCACTGATGTATTTACAGAGCGTGCACACAGAGTTATGTAAGAGGTAGCTGAATTATCGCATTTAATCAGTAGCTTGAGTAACATCACTTATTTACTTGCGGAGATTTGTTTGTACTGGAGGAAAACATCTAAACTCTTTTGAATGGCAACACCCTGACTGTTGTCCTGCTGACAAGAATGATGTGGTTCTCATGGAACTCCAAACATTCAGAGACTACAGCATGCTTGGTTTCTATCTGAAAACAGTTCATATGGAGTTCCTACTGATGCATGAAAGGGGGTGGGTGGCAAATTCAAGCTGGCAACACAAAGACTCAAGGCACACACACACCAAAAAAAAAAAGAACGTCTCCTCCCTTACATGTAAACTACACTAATTGAACTAACTAAACCATGTAAACTACACAGAGACACACCAACATAAACACACACACACACACACACACACACACACACACACACACACACAAATATTCACACTGACTCCATCCTTCAGTGGGCTTTAGAAACTCTCTTGGGTCAAAAAATTGGAAACGCTCTCACTGTTACACAAAGTGCTGATGCTGTACTTTTGAGAACAAAGAAGAGACAGAAGAAGAGATAAATACAGAGAGAGAGAAAAATGGAGAGAGAGAACGGGAAAGACTTCAAAGAGAGAAAGAGAGAGGGAGATAAAGAGAGCGAGACAAAGTGGGTCGGTGGGTCACTTACCGAGGGGCCAAGCGCTCCCCTGAGAGACCAGCAGGCAGAGGATGAGGATGGCAGAGATGAGGAGTGCGGAGCGGAGTTGGCCACAGGGGCCCTGGCGAGTGTGTGCGAGTGTTTGGGTCCCCCCGAGGGGCCGTCCCGGCTGCCGCTGCTGCTGTGGCGCTGAAAGCATGCTGCCGCTCGGAGCTCTGTTTACTTTCTGAGCTCAGCTGGTTTGACATCACCCTCGCCGAGTCTCTCTCTCTCTCTCTCTCCCCCCACTCTCTCTCTCTTTCCTTGCTCTCTTTTTCTCACTCTATACCCGTATACTTTGCCCCTGTGTGTATCCCTCTCTCCTTTTTTCTTTCACTTTCTTACTCCCTCCTCTTTATTTCCATTCTCTCTCTCTCCACTTCACCCTCTCCCTATCTCCCTCCCTCCCTTTCTCTCTCTCTCTCTCTCTCTCTTGCTGGCTGTGTTTGGCTTCAAGTTACAGCTCAGCCTCTTCAGAATCTCCCCGCTGCAGTGGGCTGTAGCTCGCGCCCCTGACGTCACTGCTCTTGAATGAAAGCAGAGTCACGAGAGGAGACCCTCGCCATTAACCCTTTCACCTACATTCATGCTGGGCACCTCGGAACGTGCCCATCAAAACCCCCCAGACATCACCCCCCCCAGCCGCACAGATAGGGGACGTAGGTTTCCCGCTTATATTATTTTCTAAATTCCCAAGAAACTTGTTTCAGTGTTCCCAGCACAGAACACATCTGGACACATCTTACTCTGATTTAGCCTCCCGCAAACATTTGCAGGGGGTAAGACACAACATTTCCAAGAAAATCAGCTGTTCTGCACAGCAAGTGCTAACACTGAAAGCATACAGTTCTCAATGTGTGGCCTGGGAACATGTTATTACTGTGCTCTCATCAGTACTGACCCTGCAGCGGTGTTTTCCTTGCATGTTGATTCTGTCGAGATCTAAGGCACTGTTCAGATATGGTGTCATCAATGTGTGTGTCTACGAACACATCACAGCAAACAAACGTAGCTCACTTCAATCCCTCTTCCAGGAGCGGGAGAGAGATCAAGTAACATTAGAGCCATCCAAAATCAACAGGATTTAAAGCGGAGACTAAGGATGGAAATGTCCAGAAAAACATGGGCAGCTGTCCAAAGGGAGGGTGAGACATCATCGGCATCCCTGCCCCTCCCTTCTTGTCAACGCTTCCTCCTGTTGGCTCTCCTCCTCCTTCTCCTGTTGGTGGAGATGCCTAATGGTTATTAGGAGATTTCTTCCAAAGGGGATGGAACATGTTCTCAACTGCCTACACCCCCCTACCCCCCTCACACACACACACTGCACCTCTCCTTCTCCGGTTCCACTCCAGCGATGTTCCAGGGAGGTCGTCAACATGTTCTGTTGACCCACACCCTCCAACACACACACACACACACACAAACACACACACCCCTAACTGCTTCTAATTATTTGTTGAACAACGGTTGAACCTCTCTGCTCTAAGAACAAAGTCTCCAATTTTATGTTTTATTATTTAGTTGGGGTGAATGTGGGTGTGAGTATGTTTGTGTGTAGGTGTGTGTGTTGCATCTGTTCAGGTACATGTGTTTTTGATCCCATGTGTGCAGTGCGTGTGCTCGAGCCTGTTTCTGTGCCTGTGTTTCTCTGTATTTGTCTGTGTGTAAGATACCACCAGTGGACACAGAGGCTTGGTGGTCTTTTGTTGCACCGTTCATCATGTTGATAGAAAACAGAAGAGCTCATCCAAGCAAACACAAAGGGTGCCTCCCATGGTTGCACTGTGGCCCCATACCTCACACTCAAGGAGGGCTTGTGGCTGTATGGAAGTGGGCCCCCTTGGTTGGCTCTAGCTTTGGCGGGGGACTCCAGTGCTAATAGTCTGCATTAGTGTGGTGCCAATCTCACCATAAAGCTTCATTACACAAAAAACAAAGGACGCCACCCAGCATGGCACCGAGTAAAAACGGTATGCCCAAGTAGAGATAGTGAGAACCGAGGACAAAGAGCAGCTCACAGAAGCAGCATGTTTGGATATCTGCCTCAAAAAAAAAGAAACACAAAAAGATCATGATGCAGTCAAAAATAGCCTGAGATCTAATAAGGCATTCTTCAGGGCACAAGCTTCGCAGGCCAAGGCCAAAGAATGAGAGTGTAGGGGTAAACATTGCAAGTGTCTGTTAGCCATTCAAGTCAGTAGAGTAAATACTACTTATGACAGTACCGTGGTCGGATGAAACATGGAAGAACATGTGCTTTTAATATGGTTTAATCACGTTATTGGTTTCTCGAGAGAACAAATATTCTTGTCTGTAGCCCAAAGGGAAAAATTGTGTGTGTGTGTGTGTGTGTGTGTGTGTGAGTGTGTGTATGTGTGTGTGTGTGTGTGTGTGTTTGAGAGTCATTTCCTATTGTGTTGTGTCATTAAAAGAGGTCTGTGATCTATGTGCCTGTTGTGTCTCCCTTGACTCTGACACTTTGCTTGACAGTTCCCTCAAAGCTTCATTATGTAAGAATGTCCCATTAGGTCAACATAGTCCAGCTTAAAAACAAAACTCTTGTCTCACACACATACACGCACATAAAACAAATGAGACCATCATCATGAGACCAAATACCTGATCATGAACATCCAGGCCAGTAGGACATGTGGGTCCACTTTAGTTAGTATTTTTCAGTGTGATTCTTCTTTTTATGTGAGACATTTCCAAATATCCTAGCTATTACTAAGACTTTGTCATAATGGTTTGCATATATTACAAACCAACGCCTGCACTAATGAATTGTGCAATGCGTTCAAGTAAGGACAAAAAAACAGAATAAACAAAAGCTAAACTTCAATGTGTTTTATTGGTTTTCTTTACAGACAACATTGTGTCCATGTTATGCAATCTCATGAGTAAGCTTAAAATACAACTGCATTTCATTCTGCCAGCAGTGTTTTACAACCCTGTCAGCCCTTATCACAACTGGCTGCTCAGCGTGTCTTAAAAGTTGTGTGGATAGAGAAGGTTTCAGGTTTAGAGCTCAGTTATAAGTTGAGTTACTCTTCATCCTACAGTATTTATTCAAGCCAAGAGCCCTTCTATAGATAGACCTCAGGGTGGGCAGCATGCCAAGCTAAATTACTCTTTTATTTAGCTCTTGGCATTCAGCCCCAGATGCATGGTAACAAATTACAACTACTCCTATTACTGTTAGTGGCTAACTGTTCTTTATGGCCCTTAATTTTTGGGTGCTTTGACAAGTTTGACATTTCAACTTTTTATTGTGCCACTTTTAACAGGACTGGCTCATTTAACCTGAGCTAAACACAATAAAGCATTTTTGAAAAATCTGCTCAGGAAAACGCAGAGGTACAAACACATTAGCCATTTCTGACACATAAACTTAAACTGTAGAGTAAAAGTCAACTATAGCAATACTTA